>JARHVA010001175.1:1057500-1080000 GCA_037957365.1 Torreya grandis | reverse complement strand
CATTAACATTGATACACATAGTTGATATAGATAAATCTCATTTGTTTTATGTTTTATTTTCATTATTACTATACTACATGATAATTTAAGACTTTATTTCTTATTGTGTGTGGCCCTTGTCCTTCTGTGTGAAACATAAAAATGTTTTTATTTGTATTACACTCTCATGCCATTTAAGTGTGGCCTTTTTCCTTATGTTTTTATATGATATTCACATGTCCTTTGTATTTATACATTGGGACCTATGTGTGACATTATATAAAAATTAGGAGAAATTTTATGACATTTATTATATGTTTATTACTTGTTACTATTGTGCCATGATTCATATCATGGATTGATTCTATTTTAACCCTTGTTCCATGATATATGTCATGTACATCCTACATATGTGATTCAATGTTATATCTATATTACACATGTTTCATATGCATTTCCATTCAATGTTTAATACTATGATAAAATACATTTAAAATGTTTATATTATATTACATGATTACATATTACACATATTTTATAGTTATCTTCTGAGATTAGTGACCTGCACACTATGTCTATTATCTCAAATGTGGGGCATCACAATGGGATTTCCATGAGAAATAAATTTGAGATTTATGACAATATAATGTCATAATTTCTATAATTACAAAAATTTTCAATATTTTAAGATTATGGGGACATGTGACATGTATGTGAACTCATTTTGATAGTTAATTCAAAACAAATCACATACATTTGATGCATAGGCATGGGAATGTGAAAAATAGTTTAAAAATATAAGTTTCAAATACTTAAAATTTAAATTAGAATTATATATCAATAAAATACATATACATGGGGAATTATATCATTCATGTTCATTCTTTTATATAAAATTTTTAAATTTCACTTTTGTGAAGTTTAAAAGTTTTAAAGGTAAAAAAGTTTCAATAAAATCTAGATCTATCTGTAGTAGTGTTATTTGTTTCATTTTACAAGTGATCCATGTTCCATCTAGTAACACACAATGTCTATGGTTTAAGTTATTTTTTTGGTCCATGGTATCGAGCCACATTTGGTAGTTCTACCCCTTCAATTATTTTACAAAGTATTTTTCATATTCAAATTAAAGTTGGAGCATAAAATATTTCCAACTCAAGGGTTTTTAATGGTTTTAAAAATGAGACTTGATCACTTTCAATTTTCCATAAGTTCAATATTTTCCCAAATTCCCCAATAAGGGGGAACACATCCACTTATCTAACTTTCAATTGATAGGGTAATTACATTGCATACCTTTCTAGGTGTATTGTTTCCTTGCTTTCTTTCTAAATTTAAAATTTTAATATTACAATTTTGAATTTATAAACATGAACAATAACTAATTTTAGTGGCATTTGTTGTAGGTTTTTAATTATTTCATCTTGAATCAAAATAACAAGTGTATATACATACTTAGGTTTAAATCTCTTTTACTCTAGTAATTTCACTTCATTGAATCACTCTAATAAATGGGTGGGTAAATGTAGATGTTCAAATTTAATAATTAAGTGTTCGATAATGTTTAATCTTGACATATTTACCTTACTTGGAATATTTTATATTATGTTATCTTGAAATATCTATGAGAGACTTTAATAATACATTTACTATCATGAAATTACTAGAAACATCAAACATACATCCCTATTCTACTTACAATTTCCTATCATTCAAACACCAACAATCTTTATCCTTCTAGGACAAGATCACATGATGTAGATAGTGTCACAACTAGGTCTTGTCTACTAGTGTGGCCTTGTCTCCCCTACTCTAAATGTAACTTTTAAATTTTGAAATGTTTCATATTAACTCTTACACACTTTTATCACTGTTGGTTAATGAAACTATTACAAATATTCCTCTATATAAGCATATCAAGGCCTCTCAAAGCATCATCTAACAATCACTTAGAAATTTTATTTCACATTAATTAAAAAGTACTAATCCTTCTAATTCTATTTTTTAATTTATTATAATAGCCTTAATCCAAGTTTTAATATATTTTTATTATAGGTTAAGGACATTAATTTGTAAGTATTAAAGTCAATCTATCTAGTTGCATTCATATAAAAAATATAAAGATTCACACTCTCGCTCTAGGAGGGATAACTAGATTAACCTAAGGCACTTTTAGGATATCTAGGAAACACTCAAATTATGTGGATTTTTACTTTTAATTTTATATTAATCTATCTAATTGTGTAGGAACTAGGGTTTTACTTTTTTAGGTCTTACATGTGTCAAATAAGCTCCTACAAGTTACCAACAGACCATCACTAAAAGTCACACACACTCAATCAAAAAAATTAATTACATAATAAACTAAGATTTATCTGTAGTCAATAGATAAGGCTATAATTCACCCCTATCCACCTAGCATGACCTTGTCCTAGTACATCACATACTTCATTTTTTAGATGCGATAGGATTTACAGATCTTTCTAGACAATTTACCATTAGTGGTAAACATGTATAGTCATCATAAATCATATTCAAACTATGTTTTCACATTTCATTAAAAATATATTATTTTTGGCTTATTTCAAATTTTGTATTCCACATTTAGGTTATGTATATTCTATAGATCTAAATTAAATTTTCAATAGTTTGGTGTTTTTTAGATTTCATTTTTAACTAAGAAATACTGTTAAACATGTTAAAAAATATAGTAAATTATTTAATTCCTCCACCATAACATTTCCTTATGGATGATACATGGTATAGTAATTACGTTATATCAAAAAGTACTTTAGTAGCTCTATAACTAGTTTTAAAAAAATTGCCTTGATCACTTCTAATACTTTGTGAATATCTAAATATAATAATAATATTTTCATATAAAAATTTTGTGACCATTTTATTTTATACAATCCTTAATGGGTATGGCCTTTACCCATATTTTCATGTGTAGATTTTCAGATTTAATCATTAAGTGTTTGACAATGTTTGATCTTTACATCGTTCCTTCACTTGGCCTATTTTCCATTCTATAAATTTGAAATATATAAGGGAGAATTAAATATTATATATAATATATTTAAAATACTCATAAAATCATTTATACATCCATAATATACTTAAGGTACATGCCAAACCTTTTCCATCAATATCTATACTTCTAGGATAGGACTATTCTAGGTAAAGAAAGGAAACACTATGGCCTTGTCCACTAGTGTGGCCTTGTTTCTCATAACTTAGTGGTAATTTTTAAAATTTGAGACATTTTAGTTAACCTCTATCACACTTTTATTAAGGTTATTTAGAACAAATATTTTAAATAGTTTCATATATAAACACAAGAAGGCTTCCCCAAACACATCTATCAATCTCTTGGTTTAACACTAAGTAAAATAGCAGTATTTATTCTAGTTTAAGTTATGTTATTATAATAGTCATAAGCCAAGTATCAATATATTTTATTATAGGTTAGGGTCACTCATTTTTTATAAATAAAATAAATCTATCTAGTTTCATTCATATACAAAATCAAAATTCACACACTTGCTCTAGGAGGGAGAAATACATCAGCCTGAGGCCCTTTTAGGCTATGTAGGTAGCACTCAGATTATGTAGAGTTTTCTAAGGATATATCAGCTATTGACATAAACCTATTACCCACTTTTGTAATTTTAATTAAATTGAATTTATTATGTAAGAACAAGGGTTTATGTTTTCAAATCTTTCACAAATCAGATCAATACACATAGTTGAAAAATAAACCTTCACAAATAAGTACATATAATAAATAAAAAATAAGTCACACACTCAAATTGGATACATCCAGAGTCATTATAAAAGGATACCATGTGGCCTTGTCTTCCTATTGTGCCTTTATCTTAGTAAAGTTTGAATTCTTGTTTCTAGATGTGATATAGTACACAACTATTCTTAGGTAATTTTCAATCGCAATCAACCTATACAATCAATACAAAATATGTTTGAGGGAGGTTTTAATATATGTGGATCAATTTAATATTTTTATCTAATTTTAAATTCTAAATATTATGTATTTTTATACTAGATATGTATGTTTCATGTATATCAATTTTAGTAGTTTAGATCTATTAGTTTGATTCATTCAATTTAAAATAGATTGAACATTCTGGTGAACCCACTATTTTTAGAACATTGTTTATATTTTTCTTGGATTTTGTCTTAGGATTTAATTAAATTTTATATAGATTTATGACACTAAAATAAAATATCTTTGAACCTTGGATATAAATCTGACACCATAATTCAATATTCTTAGACCTTAGAGACTTAATCTAACACTAAATAAATTATCTTATCACCTCAGATAACATCTGACATATAATCTCTTTATTTAGACCTTAGGTTATTTTTTTTGAGATATATTCTCAAAAATATTTGTCTTTTATTTTATATTTTATTATGCTTATTTTTAGAAACTATTTTCTAATAGTTTTAAAACTACTCAACAATTGTCATTATAGGATAAGTGGTGATATATTTTATATACATTACAATGTGAGGGGTTTATCCAAATAACCATAGCCATTTTATATCACTAAATATAGATTTTATTTTACATGTACCTCATATATATGAACCTTTGGAAGCCTATTTTATCCATTTGATTTTTGGTGCACCTAAGAGGAGTGTATCACCCAAGGGAGTTACTCTGACTGGACCCTCAAAGATGGGATAGTGAGTTATAGGCACAACTTTGTTTCTATATTTTTTATGATTAAATATGTGGATAAAAATACTCTATGGATGAGAAATCATCTTTTAAAGCACACATAATCATTTAAAACCTTGTTTAGATCACCTTTTATATATTAATTTTTGCTTGTATTATATTTGTAGTCATTAGATCTTTTGTACACACATGATTATTTGATATCACTAAGTGTTTTATTTTTTTCACTTGATTTATTTACATTAATTTTATAAATCATGGCTAGTACATTTTTCTTGTTATCTACTCATGTTTTCTTGTGATAATTAATGGACAAATCATAATAAGCTAAAACTTCTAGAAGAAACATGTATGGATGATTATGATTTTTCTTATCTATCAATCAATAAAAAAAATTATTTTTATGAAAATTGAGAAAATTAATCTATAAAAAAAAATTCACCTAAGAATCTTATAAATTTCACATTCTTTGTTGACTAATAATCTAGATAAAATAAAGCAATTCAAGTCTCAAATAAAGCAACATTATGAAGTAAATATATCAAATCATGATCAAAGTATTTTAAAAAAATATTTATAAATAAGGGAATTTCAAATCAAGATTCAATTTATAAATTAACTACTCATAATAATTATGTTATCTCTTTTCTTTTACAAATAGCTGATATTTACCCTACATGTCATAACTCTTCCACATTGTCAACTACTGAGGATGAACTTCCTTCCTCTTCCCTAATCACATCACAAGTAAACTTGAAATCCATTTCATTCCTTCTAATGCATATTATGATGTTACCTCTAATTACACCTTATGATTATATTAATATGATGATAATGCTTCTCTTCCTAGTGATACTTCTTTCAATGTTATCAATCAACAAGAAACAAGTAACTCATAAATAATCAATGAATCTATCACTTTAAAAGAAGAGCATATCCCTCTGCTTCCCATATCTAATCTTGATGGTGTTTATATTAAATTAGATATACCAAGGGTTTGTGATTATAAAAAACTTTAATATAAAAACATCACTATAATAAAATCAATATAAGACTTATAAAATAAAAATAAATAATTTAATTCAAAGATCATATCACTTGATAATAATATAAAAATATCTAGAGTATGCTAGTATTAATAATGTATTTAAATATTAAATGAGATATAATTTTTTGAATCATAACCACTGAGATGGGGGGTGAATTAATTCCCTTAAAAAAATCATTCAATTTAACTTATCATTCATGAAGCATTCATTCAAACACATACATCAACCAATGCATAAACAAACATCCACACAAGTATACAACATATGAATACAAGAGATATGTGGGAAACCCTCATGGGGGATAAAACCCACTAAAAATATATATTGTAATATATTCATATAAGAAATTAATCAAGATTTATTGATGCACCAACCCCACAAAGAGCACCAACCCCTCACAAGTCAAGCACCAACTCAACTAGGCCTTTAGCAAGCATAAAATTATGAGGAACCAATTTCATAGGTGACTCATAACTAAATAAGCCACATATAACCTTTGGAAACATTTTTATCATTCAACTTATGATGATCACCTTCTTCTTCTCTTCACACACTTCTATCTCTCTCAAACACCCTTCTAGGCCTCTTCCTTCAATATGCCTCTTATTATGCTTATTAGGTCAATTGACCTTGACATCCACATGTATAAAATCTATTATATTTTCATAATATTAAATCTCCCCTATTTTTATGGTATATAATACCTCATTTTCATTCACAATCTTCTCTCTATTTTCTCAAAGTTATCTTCTCTTCTACTCTCACAATTTGGCCTATTAGGCCTTATATAAATGCACATCATTAGATCACTTACACTCTTGGTTGGATAAGAAATTAATCCATTAGGATAAATAAAAAACATGAATTAGGACATTATACACCTAATAATTAATAAAAATAAGATCACCATTATATTTTCCAAACACATTTATACCTCACTCTTCTTTTAGGACTACTAGAGACCTAATTACAATTAGGTCTACCCTTTTCACAAAACAACTTGAACGTTTTTGGTCCATATTTCCATCACCAAAGAACTAAAAAAATTTATACACATATATGGAAACCTTAAATAACCTTGTCCATTCTCAATAAGTCATAAATCCTTTTCTTATACCTTGAAAGCATAATTATGCCTTAAAGACCTATTAGGCCTAATTACCTCAAAAATAGTCTTTAAAGATGAAGTTCATACAACCTATAGAAACATAATATAGAAATATATATATATATATATATATATATATATATATATATATATATATATATATATATATATATATATATGGTAAATTAATGACCGTAGGGTCATAAAAAATTTCATTATACATATTCTATCACACTCCAAAGACTCAAGAACATCTCATCAATAAGCTCATGTAGAAATACCAATTTGCTCAAAACCTAGTCATTAGCAATTTCACCTTAGACATCAGTATAGTAACTTTAAAACACTATAGATAAATGTATAATATCCCATTTAATATTTATATCACAATCACATGATTTTTAAACTTCAAAACTGGTCATAATGACTCAAGAACATCAATCTTACTAACATAAAGAAAACTACATGAATGCTCCAAAACATAGTCCTGATGAATGTCATCTTCAACTCCTATAAGTACACTTATGAGACATATAATTAAAATTAATAGTTAATATTTTACCTATATAAAATACTTCAATATATATATCACAAGTTTTAATGTCAATATTGGTCTTGTAGAACTATTTGATAACCTTCTCTTTCACAGTTCTTATACAACAAAACAAGTCATTTTGGATTCCATATTTCAACTTATTATATTGAATCTCAACTTTATATAAATAATATATAGTTAAAATATATTCAATAAAAAAATATAATGTGAATTTTTTTATTTATCTAAGATTAAATAGCCTCCAACTCAACACTCCCACTAGCTTACTCAGAACTGACATTCTGCCTTGTGGACCAATCATGATGATTATGAATTTTAGCACTTGTGTGAGAAATTTTAGAGACTTATGATTCATTTTTATGATCCCATGATATGATCAAGTAACTCTAATTGATAAATATACATTTTTATGGTGAAAATATTGGTCTTACATACCAATCTCTTAACCTTACACCTTCACTAGCTCATCTTCACTAGATAGGTCATCTTGTGAACAACATTTTTAATGACTTCAAAAACATTTAAAAAATATGGAAATGTGTTATATGTATTTAAAAAAAAAACCCATGTAAGTTTATCCATTAATAATCCATGACAACTCATCCCTAACTCAATCTCACTTTTACTTGGTTTTCCCATTGTCTTCCTCACTAAGCCTTTTTTAGCAATAGGTCAACTTAAATCTATGGTTTAACATTTTTTAAGTCTATAAAATAATAAAAAAACACCATGGCTATGAAATAAAATTATAAAACTTTGTTTCCCAAGTTATTTTCGTTCATTGACTTGGTCAAATATATCTACTATACCAAATTTATCAGAAATAAAATCTTTTCTATGGGGTCCACTTCCTCATCTATCATACCAATGTCCTTTGGAGGTAATTGGAAGATTAAAATACATTATAAAAACATAAAACCAGGTCATCCAATCCATTTTTATCTATTTCCATCAAGATTTTCCATATTGGGTCACTATGAGGGTTTTAGACTAGTTTCCATTCTTAATGTTTGTTCATAAAGATCTACCCATAAAACCAAATGTTAATTATTTTAAATAATATATAGGAAAATTATTAATATCTCCCTAAGATCTCAAATTCCCATGAATAGTCATACGTTCCAACAAGCACGATAAAATCCTTCTCGGGTCTTCATCTCTTCATTTTGCACACATAAGAGACCTTTAAACACATTTTCATGCTTTTTCCTTCAAATAAAGACCTAAAAATAAAAAAAATACTGAAAATAAAATTTTAAACCTCAATAAATTATCACATGATCTCAAAATCCTTGAAACCTTATCATGATACATCATTCTTACACCTAAGGTCTTCAGACTAGGTCCATACGAAGACCACAAAAGAAGAACTTACCCCTTTAGCTTACTCTAAGAGTAATGTGACTGATGTAACACCTTTCTCACATTATATAACACTATATTTCATAACTCAAATCTCATACACATCCATATCACCACCATCATGCCTCTATAAGCCATATCCATGCTTAAAAACTAGTCTATCAAATAGACCTACTTGGCACTATACCACTTTAAGATCTTCAAGACATATTCTAAATATTAATACTCACCTTCAAACATCTAAGATGAAATATAAAATATTTACCATCATTCTCCTTTTAAAAATCTTCCTTAAATCATAAAGCTCATTACTCAAGACTAACTAGCCTTCTTAAACACATAAGATATGAAGACACAAGACATGAATACAATCTCTCTCTCTAAAATCATGAATCTTTGAATATATTCACCAAAGACATGAAACTTACACTGTTGCCTCAAAAAAATCCCTATAACTATATCCACTCATTTCACCATACCTCACTATGCTTCATAAGACACTCCATTGGATCACTTAAAGCCACACTAGCAAGCTCAAATAATCAACCTCATACCAATGACCATACCAACCTTCTTGTGAACCAAAACTTGACCTAAAACTTACTTTAACATCAATCACCTCAAGCATATGACATCAAATACAAATCTCACCTTATTTATCCTTCTTGGCATTAATGATAGTATAAACACATGACATTAATGACAAATTTCAACAAACTAACCATTTGTCATTGATGGTAAACCATAAATTAACTAATCATTCTCAAATTACACTACTCTCAGCATGATACTTCTCTCTCAATCTAAATAATTTCATCAAGAACTTTTTCCCATAGGAATTTTGACCATCAAGAAATTTCTCCCCCTTTGACATTAATGACAAAGAATCTTCTAAAACCAAAATTTCTCCCTCTTTGTCATAATAAAAAACAACCAACATATCCTTAGACTTGTACATAATAATCACCAATGAGATGCTATAAAAAACTCACCTCGAGCTCATATCGATTGAAGTTAACAACTCTTCAACACATAGCTCTCCCTAAGACCATGCCTACCTTCTCTAAAGGTCCTAATAAATAAGAACATTGATATTGCTTGACATGAATGATATGAATCAAGATCTTGGTAATCTTAAGCTTATCTTTAGAACTAAAACATACCTTCTTGTCACTCCACCACCTGAGATTCTCCATTAGAACTTATGAAACACATGACCTCCCTCAACCAATTACCTTTAGAGAACTCAAATCAAAATATCACTCACTAAGTCATCATACTCTTGACATCAATCAAAATCAAATTCAATAAATAGGCTCTTGATCTCAAATAAATGCTTCTCTCAAACTAATCAATCCCCCTCAAAAATATCCTTCTTATTTAACACTAATGGTAAAGAGACACCTACAACAACTTGCCCTTTATACCAACTAAATAAACTTCCCTTATTCACAACTTAAGCTCACCATATGAATCAATAGAATCATCAAACCATATTCAACATAAGTCATTCATCCTGACACCAAATTTCAACATAGACAAAAACTCAACAACCAACACAAAACAAACTTGTGCTCACTTCTCAACATGGAACTTTAGAAACATCTCATATACCAATTGTTAACAATTTCACCTTAGAAACTTGATGTCAACCTCAGATATTTGACCATTTTGTAGCTCTGGATAATAATTTCAACTTATTTAATAATTTCTCCATGAAGCTTAAATGAGACACCCCATTCCATAGGGCTCTCAAAACACCCTGAACTCAAGAGATTCCCATATCTCTAATCCATTTTTATTATCCATCTTACAATTATGAGACTAATAGTCTCTTATTAAAATCCTCTTAGATTTAACTAAAGCATTTGGCTTGACCACATTATTATCTTTATTATTATCTTTGACTGTTTTATCAAAAATAGAAGATAAAAAATGTTATTGACATACCTCCACAATTGATTCTTTATCTACCATAGTAAAAAAAATATCCTAACTCTTGGGTTCAACTTGATTAGACACAACTATCTTTGGTTTAAACATAAATTCTTGAACCTTCTTATGCACTTTATAAACTCTATTTACCTTAACATATCTTGAGGGCATAATTACTCCAATTGGATATAATCTAGCAATATGACCAACCTTATCATTATATTAAAAAACAACATCACTCATACCTCTTTCTTTATGATGACTATGATCTCCCTTTGCCCAATTTCTTCTCCTTCTATAGTTTCATGAATTATCATCCCTTGAGACCTTTCTACAATCCTTTATTGTATGACCAAACTATTTATATGAAGAATAGTAACCATTGAAATAATTAATATAACTTATGGAATTAGTCTTCTTGATTTTTTTTTTCATATTTCTCTTCATGTTAGCACATTCCTTGACTTTATTTGACTTTTATTGCTCTTTCCTTAGTTGCTTATCCATCTTTTGCTTCTAAGATCACCTTCAACCTATCAAGATTCTTCAAAAGAACTGATGTAATACCAATTTTTGGAAGAATAGCCACTGAGAGGGGTGGGTGGTGAGTAATTTACCTTAAAACAATCATTAAATTTCACTTATCATTCATGAAGCATTAATTCAAACACATACATCAACCAATGCATAAAAAAACATCCAAATAAGTATACAACATATAAACATAAGATATATGTGGGAAAACCTCATGGGGAATAAAACCCATAAAATCACATATTGTAATATAATCTTATAATTAATTAATAAATATTTAGTGAGGCACTAACTCCATAATGAGCACTAACCCCTCACTAGTCAAGCACCAACTCAACTAGGCCTTTAACAAACACCAACTTACAAGGAGGCACAAACCCTCAAGGTGACTCATCACCAACTCAGCCACATAGAGCCTATGATCACATTTAGGCACATTTTTATCACTCAAATAATCATTATCACCTTATTTTTCTCTTCACACACTTATATCTATCTCAAACACCCTTATAGGCCTCTTCACTCAATATGCCTCTTATTAGGCTTATTATGTCAACTAACCTTGACATCCAAATATAAAAACTCTATTATAAATTCATAATATTATATCTTCCCTATTTTTATGGTATATAATACCTCATAATACTTCATAATATTCCCTTTATTCACTCAAATGTCTCTTCTCTTCTACTCTCATAGTTAGGCTTATTAGGCCTTGTATAAATACACATCACTAGATCACTTACACTCTTGGTCATCCAAGACATTAATCCATTAGGTTAAATAAAAAAACATGTATTAGTACATGTTACACATATTAATTAATCAAAATAATATCACCATTATATTTTACAAAAACATTTAGACCTCATTCTTCTTTTAGGCCTACTAGAGACCTAATTACAATTAGGTCTATCTTTTCCATGGAACAACTTAAAACTCTGTGGCCCAGATGTCCCTAACCAAAAAAATAAAACAATTAAAAAAATTAATTTTAAACCTAAAATAACATTATCAATTCTCAATAAGTCACAAATCCTTTGCTCATACCTTGAAAGTACAATTAGGCGTTAAAGACATATTAGGCCTAATTGCCTCAAAAACATTGACTTCAAAGATGAAGCTCATACATCCTGTAGAAATATATTATAGTAAAAAAACATATATGGATATAAATTTCATGACCTTATGTTCATAAAATAATTCCATTATACATCTATTAGGCTCCAAAGATTCAATAACATCTCATCAATACGCTCACTCAGAACTACCAATTTGCTCAAAACCTAGTCATTAGCAATTTGTCCTCAAACATCAGTATATGAACTTTACAACACTAAAATTAATTTATAAAATCCCATGTAATTTTTATAACATAATAAAATTATTTTTACACTTACAAAATTGGCATAATGACTCAATAACATAAATCTTACTAACACAAAA
The DNA here is from genome assembly GCA_037957365.1 of Torreya grandis. Classification (NCBI taxonomy): domain Eukaryota; kingdom Viridiplantae; phylum Streptophyta; class Pinopsida; order Cupressales; family Taxaceae; genus Torreya; species Torreya grandis. Next base: position 1,067,323 of record JARHVA010001175.1, on the reverse strand, counting down.
AAAAACTATTTGAATGCTCTAAAACATAGTCCTAATGAATGTTGTCTTTAGATCCTATAAGGACACTTAAAATATATATCATGAACATGAATAGTTCATATTTTAAATTTATAACATACTCAAATAGATATTTCACCTGTTTTAGTGTTGACTATTGGTCTTGTAGACCAATTTGTTAACCAAGTCTTTCACAACTCTTATACAGCCAGACAAGTCAATTTGGCTTTCATATTTCAACTTCTTATACTGAATCTCAACCTTATATAAGTCATATATATCATATAAAATAATATAATGTGAATTTTTTTCTTTAAATAAGAGTATAGAGCCTCTGACTCAACACTCCCACTAGCTTACTCAGAACTGCCATTCTGCCTTATGGACCAATCATGATGATTATGACTTTCAGCACATGTGTGAGAACTTTTAGAGAATTTTTATGAATTATGATGATCCTATGATATAATTAAGTAATTTTCACATAGAAATATATTATTTTATATTTATAATATTGGTCTTATAGACCAATCTCTCAACCTTACACCTTCACTCTCTCATCTTCACTTGATAGGTAATCTTGTGAACAACATTTTAAATGACCTATAAAGCATATAATAAATATGGTAATGTTTTATAGGTATCTAAAAATAACCCCATGTAACTATATCCATTTTTAATCCATGAAAACTCATCCCTAATCTCATTCTCACTTCTACCTGGTTTTCTCACTATCTTCCTCACTAGGCCTTTTTAGCAATATGTCAACTTCCATGATCATCTTAGCATTTTTAAATTATATAAACTGATAATAAACCACCATGGTAATTAAATTAAATTCTCAAAATTTGTCCTCCAATTATTTTCATTCATTGACTTGGTCAACTATGTATGTTATACCAATTTTTTAAGAAATAAGCACTTTATTGTGGGGTCCACTCGCCAATATATTAGAAAAATGTCACCTATAGGTACCTAAAATAGTCCATTTCATGAGACGAGCATAAAAATAGGTCATATAATACATTCTCATCCATTTAAATTAATATCTTCCATATCTAGTCACTATGAGGATTTTAGGTTGATTTTAGATCAGTTTCCAATTTTAATGTTTGTTCATAAGACCCATAAAACCAACTCATAATGCTTGAAAATCATTTATATAACCATTTTCCATCTCTCAATAATATCTCAACTTCTTATGAAACAATCATGCATGCCAATAAGCATGAGAAAATCCTTCTCAAATATTCATCTCCTCATTCTGCACACATACAACTCTCACTTTACTTATCCTTCTTAACATCAATGATAATATAAACACAATACATCAATGACAACTTTAAACAATCATGTGCCTTATAATTAATATACATCTAAAATTAATTATTCCATAAGTATAAAAAATACCAATAAGATTCCAAGTCAACTTTTAAGATAAATGCTTTGAAACATGTTAAATACATTACCTTCTATGCCTCCTCTAAGAAGATCAAACTATAAATTACATTAATAGTAGTGATCTTATAATATATAATTAAATTAATTAAACCACTTATTTTTCATATCCAAAAAGACAAGTGAAAAAAGAACACAAAGAGAAAATATGGATACAATAGGATAATTCAAAATAAGAAAATGTTCAAAAAGAAAAATTAAAAAAATAAAATTATCAAAATAATAAGATGAAAAAGTAATATTAAAAAAATAACAAATGTCAAATCAAAAGGTACAATAATATATACAAGATAAGCAAGAACTTAATTTTTTTCAAATCTCATTAAGAAATATCTAAAGTAAAATATTCATACAAAATCTAAAAACACAAATATTGTTGCCAAGGAATCAAGCATTGTATCTACTTCATGCAAAGATAAAAAAGATAAATTCAATGCACAAATTTATTCTCTCCCTAATGTTTAAATGATAACACATTATTCTTATTTAGTTTATCATGACATATAAAATCCTAATAATGATGAATGTATTCAAAAAGACACTCAATATATAGTCTAATTATTTTCTCATACACATATAAAAGATAATAAAATAACATATCACAATTTCAAGTAAAACCTAAGAATTTAATTCTCTCCTATTATAATGATTACATGGATTATTATGATCCTAATTATATATAATATTGGTATGATGATTTTATTGATACAGGGCCTACACATAGGCATCCCATTGATGAGATCCTTATTTTGTAGTTGTGCATTTTCCCTTGTACATGGCCTATTTGTTTTTTACTTCACTCCTAATTATTCTATCCCAAATCCAAGAATTATTATATCCCTTGGATTTATCTTTACTTTAGTGACTATAATTATTTATTTTAAAACTAATTTGAATAATCCAAAATAATTATCTCCCTAAATTCTTTCAAGGCACATCCCTTATAGTAATCTACTTTCTTTCTATTACATATCTTACCATTATATGGCTTTCACTATACTCCCATGATCACATATCTCTCTTTCCAATGAGATGCATGTATATATTTATCTATCATAATCATTTGAGCTACATTGTTATGATTCATTTACACATACATTGGGGGCACCTTGTTTACCTTCATTTCTTATCATACTATGTTTTAGCACCTTGTTGTAGATTGTTTGAATTCATCCCTTTTCTACTATTTTTGAATCCTTGATTATTAAAACATTTTAAAACTCTTTATAAATTAAAATATCTTCAAAATTTAAAAAATCAAATATTTCAAAAATTACAAAAAAAATAATGTATGCCAAAAAATAAAAAAATCAAAATATTTTCAAAAATTCAAAAATAGGACCTACAATCATTTTCAAATGTTGCTAATGTTTTTATTTACATATGTTATTTTGTATATGTTATATAGATATAATATTTTAGTTTTCAACATCACATTATTTTTCACAAGTTGTTTGATTGTGATACAAGTCATAATTGTACATGGTCTTGGATGTTGGGTTTCCCTTATTACCCAACAATCTTTCTAAGTTCAAAGAATCTCTTTGTTCTCATGAACACTTAAAGAAGTTATATTTATCCACAAAATTTATACCATGATGAGATATATATCATACAAATGTTTTTATACTCACTCATAATTTACAAGGTGTTACATGGATATGCTAATTTATAATAATGACATTGATACATATGGAAAATGTAAACTAATCTCATTTTCTCTATGCTTCTTTCTTAATTTTTTACATGATAAGTTAGGAATTTATTTTTTGTTTTGCATGGCCCTTAAAATTATATGTGAAAACTATTTACATGTTCTTGCTTGAATATTATTCTCATACCATTTGTGGGTGGCCCTTGGCCTTGTTTATTTATGAGATATTCACATGTCCCTTGTATGTGGCCTTTGTTCCTTATGTGTGACATTGTTTATGTCATCATTAATTTTTACTTTGGTGTTGTGATTCATACCATGTGTTACTTATTTTATTGTTGATATTTTTCCATGATGTATATCATTCACATCATGGATAGGTGAATTAATGTTATAACTATCTAACACATGTTTCATATGAAAATCAATGTCATATTTCAATATTATGATGTAATGTAATTAAAATTATTCAAATATTATTAATATTTTAATTATATCTACTAAGGGGGAGTGAATTATTTGACTTAAAAAAATCTTTAAATTTCACTTATCATCCATAAAGCATTCATTCACATACGTACATTAACCAATGTATAAATAAGCATCTATGAAAGAAAACAACATAAGAACACAAGAGATATGTGGGAAACCATCTTGGGGTATAAAACCCAATAAAAAAAATCTTTTAATATATTCCTATATGTAATGAACCAATATTTTAATGAGGCACCAACCCCACAAGGAACACCAACCCCTCGCTAGTCAAACACCAACTCAACTAGTCCTTTAGCAAGAACCAACTTGCAAGGAGGCACCAACCCCTACGTAACTCAACACCAACTCAAATACCTTTAACCTTTGATCAAATTTTAACACCTTTTTCTCAATAAAATAAAAATAACCACCTTATTTTTCTCTTCTCACTCTTATTTCTCTCTCAAATAACCTATTAGGCCTTCTCGCTTATTTAGTCCTTTATTTAGCAAAATTAGGTCTTATAAATTTGATTATCACTCATAAAAACATATTTAAAACTTAATGATATGATAAATACATATATATAATATTATTAAATCACTATACCTAGTTTTCAAAAACTTATATCATTTGATCATGTCTTCAATATTCTAACTAGTCAAATTAGGCCTATTAGACCTTCTCTTTATACTTGACTCTTGATCTCACCCATATTGGTCATCCAATAACAATTTAATAATTTTATAACCATTTTAATAGATAAAAAAACAAATTTAATATGTAAAACATCCATTACATAGCTTGGTCACCACCCATAAGGACCAAAACCAACATTAGGCCTAATAGAGGCCTAATGCAATTAGGCCTTCTCAAAGCACAAGTTTCACCTTAACCATATTGAAACACCATAAGAATAAAAAATATATGAAACACTTAAAATTTTATAAAATTATAGACCTTATAATATCACCTTATGTCCCCAACACAACCTAGCTCATTTCACTCCCTAAACCACATAATTAGGTCTACTCACAATTAGGCCTTCTCATTACCAAAAAATTTGCCTTGAAATTATGATGCATAAACTCAACGTTGACACATTAAAAAAATCACATGGATAAAACCTAAAAAACCTAATTTTCATAAAAAAATTCCATTATATTTCACCATACAAGGTAAAAGGTCTCAAACTGATCACTTCATATGCTCACTCAGAACTGCACACAGGCTCCAAAAACCCAGTCAAGATTTCTTGACTTTTCACACATTCATAGGAGTTTATCATGCATATAAATACATTTAAAATAAAATATGATACCTATATAAAAAATTCATGTTATTTTTATTCTTCAAATCTATGAAAAAAGACTCAAGAACAACAATCTCACTCATACACAGAAAACTACCTGTAGCTCCAAAAACATAATCATGAAAACTAAGTATTAGAACACCTATGGGAAAAAATTTATGAATTTAAAATGGGTTTATATGATACTTCATAATCATTAAAACATATTATATATATATATATATATATAATATAATAATAATAATAATAATAATAATTTTCAATATCAATATTTATCTTACGACCAATCTCATGTCTTCACCCTACACAAACTTCACTATGTTAGATAGGTCACATTAAGATAATTTTTTTTTCTTGTATATGATCATATTAAAAACTTATATCCAAATCAGATATGAGATATATATATTAAAAAATTACCAAATTCATTTGGATCCATCACTAATCCACTACAACTAATCCCTAATCTCATTCTCATTTCTACCTAGTTTTCTCACTATTTTCCTCATTAGGTCTATTTAGCGATAAGATAAATTTCATGATAGATTTATAATATTTAGTGTCTATAGCCTACTCATAAAATTAAATTATCACAAAATAAAATCATCACACATCATCCTCTAATCATTTTCATTCTTTTAACTAGTCAACCCTGTCTGCTACATCAAAAATTCAAGAAACATGGGGTTTTTTGTAAATTCCACTCACTCTTTTGATAGACCAATACCACCTAGGGAAGCCTAAGAGAGTCCTATACATGTATAAATCATAAAAATATGTCACTAAATAAATTATAATACATTTCCAATAATATCTTTCCCATTGGGTCATTATGAGGGTTTTAAGAGGGCTTAGACTACCTTTCATTCTTAGCAACCATTCATAAAGGATTTCCATTAAAATCCAAAAAAAATGATAGGAAATTTGAGATAGTAAAATTCCATAACTACCATGATATAATTGAATCCTCATTCAAATTTTTCATGTGACAATGAGAATAATAAAATACTTCTCGGGTCTTCAACACCTCATTCTATGCACATAGAAAACCTCAAAATCAATTTTCATGCATTATCCTTTAGGCTATCACTTCATATTTGGTCAAAAAACTTGAAATAACCTCTAAAAACTATGAAAATTATCTCATGATATTTGGTACCTTAGAAACTGATATTAACCCATGATTAGGCCACACTATATCTTTTTACACATTAGGCCTTAAACTATCAGTCATACCTAGACCTTGAACACACCTTGAAACTTATTGAACTTATTTAAACAACTCATTATCATTTCATATTACCTCATAAAAATATTCACCAGTACCACACACCTTCTCAAAATCCTTAGATAGATTATATCATCATGTTACTAAGCTCGTGCCTTCTCACTATGTCTCTTCATGCAAAGATTAAGCCTCAGAACTGACCTTGGAACTCTTTTAAAGGATTATTTTCATCTTGATCATGATTACACAAATTTATACACTCTTATTATACATTTACTATCATAATTACCCAAACTTATTTATGCTTCATGTATACACCTTCTTTTAGGGCTAGACTAGGATTTTTAAGACACCTAGCACTCAAATAGTCAAGACACCTAGTACTTAGTAGTATCTTACCTTTTATCATGATCTTGTCATTAGCATGCCATCAACCTTAAAATAATTATCAATTTTCCTTAAAATTATCTCTCAACATAGAGATAATAGGTTTCCTTAATAATTTCTCTTGTCACAAGACTTATTTTTCACATACCACTCCACCATACATCTGACCTTAACATTAGTGACATCCATCTTGAATTTGACATCAATGATAACATCACTACCACAATACTAATAATAGGAACATACCTCAAAAATCTCTCCATTTTTCATTGATGTAAAACACTTAAATAAAGCTGATCATTCACATCTCCCCAAGTTGGATCTTCTTCAAACTGATCTTACTCCCAAACTATAACTTTATTCCCATTTGACATTAATGACAAAGGGTCATCTTCTTGGAAACTATTTGATCCTTAGACCTAGAAAAACACACTCTTGGATCATGATTGACTCCCATTATCTTCATGAGATATTCATATAATATCATGATTATGGCTTGGTTTGATCAAATCATCATACACACTATTTATGACCCATCTCTTATGATCACACCTCTAATAGACTTATTGACTAAACCTTGGATCTAAATGTCAATAGAGAACACAAATATCCCCCTAATACCAAGCATCAAATTATGATTATAATCACTATTTTAGTGCCTCTATGAATCCTAATGGAGTCACCTCTTCTCTCTTGATTACTAGAATAACATAAACTTGAGAGATTCTCAGATCTCTATATCCTTACTAGACTAAACTTTCTTCATGTTTATTTTAGGCTTAAATTCTTCAGTCTCCATTTAAACACCATCATGACTTGGTTTATTTGACTTGACTTATTCATTCATAATCTAAGTTGATAGGGATAATTATTGACATTCCTTTTCCACTGAACTATGTTCCACCATTTCAAATAGTCCACTTGGACTTGTAGAGTAGACATCATTCACCTTAGCTACCTTTGGTTTCCACTCATTAGCTTGTCTTATTTATTGAATTCTATGGGTCTCAATTTTCTTATTTTGGCTTGAGAATCCATGATTATAGTACTTTGTAATATTAACAACCTTTTGACAATTGAAAAATACTATTCCTCTTGATGGAAACATAACATGACCCATACCTTTTGACTAATTACTCTCCCCATAGTTCCATGTATATTCATTCTTAGAAGGCCTTCTATAATGCCTTGCTCTATGGACAAATTGGTTACATGAATAATAATATACATTAAAAGGAATAAAATATCTTATAACATTAGGTAACCTAATATGATTAGTCTTCATTCTACCAACACCATTAATCCTTTATTGACCATTGAAAATCTTTATTACATTAGTGTTCCTATTTTGGTCTCCATTGAAACCGAAACTATTTAGTCATTAGCAATTTTTTTACTACTCAAGATTTTTTATATATCATTGATACTCTTTTTAAACTTCACATAGGACTTAACATTACTTGATTAATGATCCAATTTATCTCTCAAGGAATCCACTTCAATTACACACATTTCACATTCTTCTTCTTTAGCTTTTAGGCTTGAAATCACAATCTCAAGTTGAGTCTCTACCTATTTGACTATTTCCTCTTATTCCTTGGAGATGTTTCTCATTATAGCTTAAAATAATATTATTTTATCTACATATTATTTGACAAATAACCTCATCACCCTATTTTTTTTCTTCACCATCTTTAGTTCTTGTAGAGAATTCATCAAATCAACCTCAAATTCCCTCTCATCTTCTTCTTTATCTAAATCACCAACAAGTCCTCCAATCCATATGGAATCTTCTTGATTTAAATAACTTGATTGCTATACCATGAAGATTAATTAATTAAAATTAGGACCATAACCTTCATGGTCACTCTTAGAATCAATTCTCTCACTCTCATCAGATGAACTACAATCTTCCTTGGTGTAAATACTTCTTTTGTTTTTGAAAATTTTCTTGTCATCATACCTTCTAAAAATTTTCTTGATCTTATCAAACTTATATAAATTTTTATCATCATCATGAACTTCATCATGTTCCTCATCATCCTTTCCCTTATTATTATGAAGGCACTTTTTAGTAAAGTGTCCAATCTCTCCATAATTAAAAAATTTAATGGGTAGCTTACCCTTATATTTACCTGAACCATTTTTCAAATTTCATACAAACATAGATATTAACTCATCATCATTAATATAATATTCATAATTGTGTTTAACTTTATTACCTTGTGTATTATTCTTCTTTGACTTCATTTATACCTTAAATGCAAATTCCTTCTTTTTAGGTCTTCATTCACTTGTCCTAATCTCATATGTTGTTAAGGTTTCATGAAGTCCATCCATTTCTAGCTTGTCTTGACATTATATCTATTCAACAATAAACACTTTAGAGTCAAAATTTTGGGTTAGATACCTTAAAATATTTTTAAAAATAGTAGACTCTTTCAATTATTCACATAGGCCTCTTATGATGTTGACCACTTCATCAACCTTCAACAAGTAAGATGCAATGGTCTCATCTTCATTCATCCTTAGGCTTTTATATTGTCTTTTATTGGTTTGAAACTTAGCTCGATTGACCTTAGATTATCCCTCATGGATATTATTCAAATTTTCCCACATTTATTTAGTATACATACAGTGTATCACCTTCACAAGTTATGCCTCTAATAGGCCACACATAATGTCATTCATTGATTTTGAATTGTTATCACTAAACTTCTTTCCTATTGTATGTGTAAGAGGAATGGGGGGTGAATTATACCCATATAAAAATTATTACAAAAGATCATGACCTTGAGACATCAAATATGTCCTCTTCTTAACACTCCAAAAATCATAATTGGATCCATTAAATAATGGATCCTTGCTTGTAGAAAAGCCACCTTGTGTTTGACTAACCATCTCCATTTGATTAAGATATCCTTTAGGCTATTATGAATCCTTAAAATAAATTAATCTAATACCAAATGTTTCAAGTATAGCTACTTAGAGAGGGAAGTGAATTATTTGCCTTAAAATAATCCCTCAATTTCACTTATCATCCATAAAACATTCATTCACATACATACATTATCCAATGTATAAGCAAGCATCTATGAAAGAGAAAAAATAAGAACATAAGAGATATATGATAAACCCTCTTTGGTGATAAAACATACTAAAACATATTTTGGACAATATTCCTATAAGAAATTAATCAAGATTTTAGTGAGGTACCAACCCCACAAGGAGCACCAACCCCTCATTAGTCAAGCACCAACCCATAAGGAGGTATCAAACCCTAGGTAAATCAGCAAAAAAATCATCTATATTT
>JARHVA010001175.1:767500-1052500 GCA_037957365.1 Torreya grandis | reverse complement strand
AATGGGGTAAATTACACTTTCTACAGTATAAGGATGATGACATATCTAATGGGCCTTAGTTTTGACACTTGGAAAGTAGTTGTGGATGGATACATAGTTCTACAAACTCCAAAAGATATAGTAGGAAATAAGGCTAGTGAAAATAAAGCAAAATCTATGAATGTTATTCTATGTGGTTTGTCAAAATATAAGTTTGTTAAAGTAATGCAGTACAACTTGGCTAAGGAGATTTGGAAAAAACATAAGACCATCTATGAGGGAGATAAAAAATTAAAGATGGCAAGATTCAAACTCATAAGATATAATAAAATTTTTTGAAGATGAGAGAGGATGAAAACATTATGGACTATCTACTTCATGTAGATGAAATTATCAACATTATCAGAGGGCTTGATGAAAAATTCAAAGAATATGTAATTATCCAAAAGTTACTAAGTTCTTTACCTTTAAGATTCAATGCAAAAATTTATGTGATCAAATAAATAAAGGATCTAAATAAATTAATAATGGTTGAGTTACATGTAATTCTCATGGCATAAGAGATGAGGACTAAAAAATTAAAACCATATAAAAGGTGAAAAACAAAAAAATTGAATCAAATGATGAAATAGATGAAAAGGAGGCTTTGTTTATCAAAAATCTTAAAAGGGAGCATAAAAAATACAAAGATAATTTACCCTTCAAATTATTTAATTATGGTAAGATAAGAAATTTCTCTTCCAAGTATCCTCATAAGGATGATATGAAGATGAAGAAAATAATAACAATGAAAAGAAAAAAAAGGAAAGAAAGACTCACTTCAAGAAAAACTTCAAATAAAGTGGGTATAATAAAAATTCCAATAAGTATAAGAAAATCTTCTATTCCAAAAAGGATATTAGCTCAACTAAGGAGAGCGATGAAGAAATATTAGATAGTGACAGGGAGGAAACCTTTTTCATGGTAATAAAAACGAAACCCAAATCCTCTTTAAGTACAAACATATTAGAATCATACAATATTTCCAACTCAATATATTTCAATGGTTTCTAAATTGAGACTTGATCAATCTCAATTCACCATATTATAAAAATTTATCCAAATGCCTCAACAAGTGGGAAAATATTTATCCATTTTCAATTTACAGAGTAATTAGATTACATAATATTTCATGTGTATATTTTCCTTGCTCTCTTTTCAAATTTCATATTTTCAAATTTTAAAAATGAACAATAACTAATTTCAATTTCATTGTTACAAGTTTTACATTAATTCATATTGCATGATCAAGATTCACATCAAAATATAAAGTGTGCATACACAATTATATATTGGAAAATTTATCATTGATGTCAAGGGAATTATAATGGATATGAACATAAGTTTCAAATGGAATTATTTATAAAAGTGAATGGAAGTGTCAAAAATTAATAAAACTATCTAATGTAATTTTCTCATAAAAATCATGACCTTTTCAAAAATTAATTCCTAAGGATGGAAGGACTAGTTGCATTAGATTGAGTACCCAAGTATGAAAGGGACACCCATTAATTAATAAGGATGATATTTCAATAAAGGTTAATTATAGCAAGGAGTTTTATGGCTATAATCATTAATGCTTAAATTACAAGGCCAACTCTATTTATATTTTTTGCCTTGGTAAAATATCCCATCTTAGAGGGTTAATTAAAATAAAATAAAAGAAACTTTGGCAAATGAAAATGTGCATTGCCAGTGGGATGCCCCCATTGGGAAAAGCCTTAAAAGGTTATATAAGGTGAAAGGAGGTTGGATAAAAATAATAAATAATTATTTCTATTATATACAAGTAAAATAAGAGGAAGAAGAGAGATAAGAGGGAGAAGAGTGAAATTTTATTGTGTCATAATTTGTTAATGAAGCAATAAAGAGAAGGTGGAAATTGTTTAAGTGAGATTGGTGGTGAATCAAAATAGAAAGATCATTGTCTTAGCTAAGTTAGTGCTTGGTAGTGAAGTTAGCGATTTAATTCAAAGAGATCAGTGTCTAGATCTAAATTGGTGCTTGGCATTGGGGATTAATGTCTCCAAGCAGGTTGGTGCCTACAAATTTTTTATAAAAGGAATTATTAATCTTATGTATAGATTTGGATAATCCAAGTGTCCTTTTAAGTGTGGTTTTCACCATCGAGGGTTTTCCACATAAATTATATGTTTTGCATGTACTTGTGTTTATGTGAGTGGTTTATTTATGAAAGTTAATTAGAAATAAAGTAAATTATTATTACACATTGGTTCACCCCCCTTTCAGTGTGGTGTTTGATCAACATTTGGTATCAGAGCAAGGTTCCTTCAAGATTAGTTTAACCACTAAAAGTTAGGTCTAAAAATCACACATGGCCACTCATCAAGTTCATAAGGTTTATCAACCAATAATGATCCATTGTTCAATGGGATAAATTACGCTTGCTAGAGTATAAGGATGATGAAATATCTAATGGCCCTTAGTTTTGAAAGTTAGAAAGTAGTTTTGGATGGATACATAGTTCTACAAACTCCAAAACATATAGTAGGGAATAAGGCTAGTGAAAATAAAGAAAAATCTATGAATGTTATTCTATGTGGTTTGTCAAAATATAAGTTTGTTAAAGTAATGTAGTACAACTTGGCTAAGGAGATTTGGAAAAAACTTAAGGCCATCTATGAGGGAGATAAAAAATTAAAGATGGCCAAGATTCAAACTCATAAGATATAATTAAAAATTTTGAAGATGAGAGAGGATGAAAACATTATGGACTATCTACTTCATGTAGATGAAATTATCAACATTATCAGAGGGCTCAATGAAAAATTCAAAGAATATGCAATCATCCACAAGTTACTAAGTTCTTTACCTTTAAGATTTAATGCAAAAAATTATGTGATCAAATAAGTAAAGGATATAAACAAATTAATGATGGTTGAGTTACTTGTAATTCTCATGGCATATGATATGAGGACAAAAAAATTAAAACCATATAAAAGGTGAAAAATCAAGAAATTGAATCCAATGATGAAATAGATGAAAAGGAGGCTTTGTTTATCAAAAATCTCAAAAGGGAGTATAAAAAATACAAAGGTAATTTACCCTTCAAATTATTTAATTATGGTAAGATAAAAAATTTTGCTTCCAAGTATCCTCATAACGATGATATGAAGATGAAGAAAATAATAACAATGAAAAGAAAAAGAAGGAAAGAAAGACTCACTTCAAGAAAAACTTCAAATAAAGTGGGTATATTGAAAAGTTCCAATAAGTATAAGAAAATCCTCTATTCCAAAAAGGATATTAGCTCAACTAAGGAGAGCGATGAAGAAATATTAGATAGTGACAGGGAGGAAACCTTTTTCATGGTAATAGAAACAAAACCCAAAGCCTCTTTAAGTAAAAACATATTAGAAGAATACAATATTTCCAACCTCAATAAATTTCAATTTTTTCTCGATTGAGACTTGATCAATCTCAATTCACCATATTATAAACATTTATCCAAATGCCTCAACAAGTGGGAAAATATTTATCCATTTTCAATCTATAGAGTAATTAGATTACATAATCTTTCATGTGTATATTTTCCTTCCTCTCTTTTCAATTTTCATATTTTCAAACTTTTAAAAATGAACAATAACTAATTTAAATTTCATTGTTACAAGCTGTTACATTAATTCATATTGCATGATCAAGATTTACATCAAAATATAAAGTGTGCATATAGACTTATATGTTGGAAAATTTATCATTGATGTCAAAGGAATTATAATGGATATGAAAATAAGTGTCAAATGGAATTATTTATAAAAGTGAATGGAAGTGTCAAAAATTAATAGAAATATCATAATGGAATTTTCCCATAAAAAGCATGACCCTTCAAAAAATTAATTCCCAAGGATGGAAGAACCAATTGCATTGGATTGAGTACCCAAGTGTGAAAGGGACCGACATTACTTAATAAGGACCAGATTTAAATAAAGTGTAATCATAGCAAGGAGTTTTATGGCTATAATCATTAATGCTTATATTAAAAGGCCACCTCTATTTATATTTTTGCCTTGTGAAAATCTCCCATATTAGAGGGTAATTAAAATAAAATAAAAGACTTTGGTTAATGAAAATGTGCACTGATAATGGGATGCCCCCATTGGGAAAAGCCTTTCAAGGTTATATAAGGTGAAAGGAGGTTGGATAAAAATAAGAAATAATTTTTTCTATTATATATAAGCAAAAGAAGAGGAATAATAGAGATAAGAGGGAGAAGACTGAAAGTTTATTGTGTCATAGTTTGTTAATGAAGTAATAAAGAGAAGGTGGAAATTGTTTAAGTGAGATTGGTGCCTCAAAATAGAAAGATCAGTGTCTTTAGCTAAGTTAGTGATTGGTATTGAAGTTAGTGGTTTAATTCAAAGAGATTAGTGTCTAGAGATAAATTGGTGCTTGGCATTGGGGATTTATGTCTCCAAGAAAGTTGGTGCCTACAAAATTTTTTTAAAATAAATTATTAATCTTATGTCTAGATTTGGATAATCCAAGTATCCTTTTAAGTATGTTTTTCACCATCGAGGGTTTTCTACAAAAATTAAATGTTTTTTCATGTACTTGTACTTATGTGAATGGTTTATTTATGAAAGTTAATTAGAAATAAAGTAAATTATTATTACACATTGGTTCACCCCCCCTTTCAGTGTGGTGTTTGATCAACATTTGGTATCAGAGCAAGGTTCCTTCAAGATCAGTTTAACCACTAAAAGTTAGGTTTAAAAATCACACATGGCGACTCATCAAGTTCATGAAGGTTTATCCACCAATAATGATCCATTGTTCAATGGGATAAATTACACTTTCTACAGTATAAGGATGATGACATATCTAATGGGCCTTAGTTTTGACACTTGGAAAGTAGTTGTGGATGGATACATAGTTCTACAAAACTCCAAAAGATATAGTAGGAAATAAGGCTAGTGAAAATAAAGCAAAATCTATGAATGTTATTCTATGTGGTTTGTCAAAATATAAGTTTGTTAAAGTAATGCAGTACAACTTGGCTAAGGAGATTTGGAAAAAACATAAGACCATCTATGAGGGAGATAAAAAATTAAAGATGGCAAGATTCAAACTCATAAGATATAATAAAAATTTTTTGAAGATGAGAGAGGATGAAAACATTATGGACTATCTACTTCATGTAGATGAAATTATCAACATTATCAGAGGGCTTGATGAAAAATACAAAGAATATGTAATTATCCAAAAGTTACTAAGTTCTTTACCTTTAAGATTCAATGCAAAAATTTATGTGATCAAATAAATAAAGGATCTAAATAAATTAATAATGGTTGAGTTACATGTAATTCTCATGGCATAAGAGATGAGGACTAAAAAATTAAAAACATATAAAAGGTTAAAAAGAAAGAAATTGAATCCAAAGATGAAATAGATGAAAAGGAGGCTTTGTTTATCAAAAATCTTAAAAAGGAGTATAAAAAATACAAAGGTAATTTACCCTTCAAAATGATCTAATTATGGTAAGATAGGAAATTTTGCTTCCAAGTATCCTCATAAGGATGATATGAAGATGAAGAAAATAATAACAATGAAAAGAAAAAGAAGGAAATAAAGACTCACTTCAAGAAAAACTTCAAATAAAGTGGGTATAATGAAAATTCCAATAAGTATAATAAAATCCTCTATTCCAAAAATGATATTAGCTCAACTAAGGAGAGTGATGAAGAAATATTAGATAGTGGCAAGGAGGAAACTTTGTTCATGGTAATAGAAACAAAACCCAAACCCACTTTAAGTACAAACATATTGGAAGCATACAATATTTCCAACTCAATATATTTCAATGGTTTTTAAATTAAGACTTGATCAATCTCAATTCACCATATTATAAACATTTATCCAAATGCCTAAACAAGTGGGAAAATATTTATCCATTTTTAATTTATAGAGTAATTAGATTACATAATCTTTCATGTGTATATTTTCCTTACTCTCTTTTCAAATTTGATATTTTCAAACTTTTAATAATGAACAATAACTAATTTCAATTTCATTGTTACAAGTTTTACGTTAATGCATATTGCATGATCAAGATTTACATCAAAATATAAAGTGTGCATACAGACTTATATGTTGGAAAATTTATCATTGATGTCAAAGGAATTATAATGGATATGAACATAAGTGTCAAATGAAATTATTTATAAAAGTGAATGGAAGTGTCAAATATTAATAGAACTATCTAATGGAATTTTCCCATAAAAAGCATGACCCTTTCAAAATTAATTCCAAAGAATGGAAGGACCAATTGCATTGGATCGAGTACCCAAGTATGAAAGGGACCAACACTAATTAATAAGGACCAGATTTCAATAAAGTTTAATTATAGTCAAGGAGTTTTATGTCTATAATCATTAATGCTTAAATTACAAGGCCACCTCTATTTATTTTTTTGCCTTGTGAAAATCTCCCATCTTAGAGGGTTAATTAAAATAAAATAAAAGAAACTTTAGGTTGATGAAAATGGGTATTGATAATGGGATGCCCACATTGGGAAAAGCCTTTCAAGGTTATATAAGGTGAAAGGAGGTTGGATAAAAATAAGAAATAATTATTTCTAATACATACAACCAAAATAAGATGAATAAGAGAGATAAGAGGGAGAAGAGTGAAAGTTTATTATGTCATAATTTGTTAATGAAGCAATAAAGAGAAGGTGGAAATTGTTGAAGTGAGATTGGTGCCTCAAAGTAGAAAGATCAGTGTCTTTAGCTAAGTTAGTGCTTGGTAGTGAAGTTAGTTCTTTAATTCAAAGAGATCAGTGTCTAGAGCTAAATTGGTGCTTGGCATTGTGGATTTATGTGTCCAAGCAGGTTGGTGCCTACAATTTGTTTTGTAAAAGAAATTATTAATCTTATGTCTAGATTTGGATAATCCAAGTATCCTTTTAAGTATGTGGTTTTCACCATTGACGGTTTTATACATAAATTATATGTTTTTAATGTACTTGTGCTTATGTGAATTGTTTATTTATGAAAGTTAATAAGAAATAAAGTAAATTATTATTACACATTAGTTCAACCCCCCTCTTTCAGTATGGTGTTTAATCAACATTTGGTATCAGAGCAAGGTTCCTTCAAGATAAATTTAACCACTAAAAGTTAGGTTTAAAAATCACACATGGCCACTCATCAAGTTCATGAAGGTTTATCAACCAACAATGATCCATTGTTCAATGGGATAAATTATACGCTTTTTAGAGTATAAGGATGATGACATATCTAATGGCCCTTAGATTTGACAATTGGAAAGTAGTTGTGGATGGATGCATAGTTCTACAACCTCCAAAAGATATAGTAGGAAATAAGGCTAGTGAAAATAAAGCAAAAAACCATAAATGTTATTCTATGTGGTTTGTCAAAATCTAAATTTGTTAAAGTAATGCAGTACAACTTGGCTAAGGAGATTTGGAAAAAACTTAAGGCCTTCTATGAGGGAGATAAAAAATTAAAGATGGCCAAGATTCAAACTCATAAGATATAATTAAAAATTTTGAAGATGAGAGAGGATGAAAACATTATGGACTATCTACTTCATGTAGATGAAATTATCAACATTATCAGAGGGCTCGATGAAAAATTCAAAGAATATGTAATTATCCAAAAGTTACTAAGTTCTTTACCTTTAAGATTCAATGCAAAAATTTATGTGATCAAATAAATAAATTATCTAAACAAATTAATAATTGTTGAGTTACATGTAATTCTCATGGCATACGAGATGAGGACTAAAAAATTAAAACCATATAAAAGGTGAAAAACAAAGAAATTGAATCCAAAGATGAAATAGATGAAAAGGAGTCTTTGTTTATCAAAAATCTTAAAAGGGAGTATAAAAAATACAAAGGTAATTTACCCTTCAAATGATTTAATTATGGTAAGATAGGAAATTTTTCTTCCAAGTATCCTCATAAGGATGATACAAGGATGAAGAAAATAATAACAATTTAAAGAAAAAGAAGGAAAGAAAGACTCACTTCAAATAAATAAAGTGGGTATAATAAAAATTCCAATAAGTATAATAAAAGCCTCTATTCCAAAAATGATATTAGCTCAACTAAGGAGAGCGATGATGAAATATTAGATAGGGACAAGGAGGAAACTTTGTTCATGGTAATAGAAACGAAACCTAAAGCCTCTTTAAGTACAAACATATTGGAAGCATACAATATTTCCAACTCAATATATTTCAATGGTTTCTAAATTAAGACTTGATCAATCTCAATTCACCATATTATAAACATTTATCTAAATGCCTCAACAAGTGGGAAAATATTTATCCATTTTCAATTTACAGAGTAATTAGATTACATAATCTTTCATGTGTATATTTTCCTTACTCTCTTTTCAAATTTCATATTTTTAACTTTTAATAATGAACAATAACTAATTTAAATTTCATTGTTACAAGTTTTACATTAATTCATATTGCATGATCAATATTTAAATCAAAATATAAAGTGTGCATACAGACTTATATGTTGGAAAATTTATCATTGATGTCAAAGGAATTATAATGGATATGAACATAAGTGTCAAATGAAATTATTTATAAAAGTGAATGGAAGTGTCAAAAATTAATAGAACTATCTAATGGAATTTTCCCATAAAAATCATGACCTTTTCAAAATTAATTCCCAAGGATGGAAGGACCAATTGCATTGGATTGAGTACCCAAGTATGAAAGGGACCAACACTAATTAATAAGGACCAGATTTCAATAAAGTTTAATTACGGCAAGGATTTTTATGGCTATAATCATTAATGCTTAAATTACAAGGCCACCTCTATTTATATCTTTGCCTTGTGAAAATCTCCCATCTTAGAGGGTTAATTAAAATAAAATAAAAGAAACTTTGGTTAATGAAAATGGGTATTGATAATGGGATGCCCCCATTAGGAAAAGCCTTTCAAGGTTATATAAGGTGAAAGGAGGTTGGATAAAAATAAGAAATAATTATTTCTATTTTATAGAAGCAAAATAAGATGAAGAAGAGAGATAAGAGGGAGAAGAGTGAAAGTTTATTGTGTCATAATTTGTTAATGAAACAATAAAGAGAAGGTGGAAATTGTTGAAGTGAGTTGGTGCCTCAAAGTAGAAAGATCAGTGTCTTTGGCTAAGTTAGTGCTTGGTAGTGAAGTTAGTTCTTTAATTCAAAGAGATCAGTGTCTAGAGCTAAATTGGTGCTTGGCATTGTGGATTTATGTGTCGAAGCAGGTTGGTGCCTACAATTTTTTTTTAAAAGGAATTATTAATCTTATGTCTAGATTTGGATAATCCAAGTATCCTTTCAATTGTGGTTTTCACCATCGAGGGTTTTCTACATAAATTATATGTTTTTCATGTACTTCTGCTTATGTGAATTGTTTATTTATGAAAGTTAATTAGAAATAAAGTAAATTATTATTACACATTAGTTCACCCCCCCTTTCAGCGTGGTGTTTGATCAACATTTGGTATCAAAGCAAGGTTCCTTCAAGATCAGTTTAACCACTAAAAGGTAGGTCTAAAAATCACACATGGCCAATCATAAATTTCATGAAGGTTTATCCACCAACAATGATCCATTGTTCAATGGGATAAATTATGCTTTCTAGAGTATAAGGATGATGACATATCTAATGGCCCTTAGTTTTGACACTTGGAAAGTAGTTTTGGATGGATACATAGTTCTAAAAACTCCAAAAGATATAGTAGGAAATAAGGCTAGTGAAAATAAAGCAAAATCCATAAATGTTATTCTATGTGGTTTGTCAAAATCTAAGTTTGTTAAAGTAATGCAGTAAAACTTGGCTAAGGAGATTTGGAAAAAACTTAAGGCCATCTATGAGGGAGATAAAAAATTAAAGATGGCCAAGATTCAAAATCATAAGATATAATTAAAAATTTTGAAGATGAGAGAGGATGAAAACATTATGGACTATCTACTTCATGTAGATGAAATTATCAACATTATCAGAGGGCTTGATGAAAAATTCAAAGAATATGTAATCATTCAAAAGGTTCTAAGTTCTTTACCTTTAAGATTCAATGCAAAAATTTATGTGATCAAATAAATAAAGGATCTAAACAAATTAATAATGGTTGAGTTACATGTAATTCTCATGGCATACGAGATGAGGACTAAAAAATTAAAACCATATAAAAGGTGAAAAACAAAGAAATTGAATCCAAAGATGAAATAGATGAAAAGGAGGCTTTTTTTATCAAAAATGTTAAAAGCGAGTATAAAAAATACAAAGGTAATTTACCCTTCAAATCATTTAATTATGGTAAGATAGGAAATTTTGCTTCCAAGTATCCTCATAAGGATGATACGAAGATGAAGAAAATAGTATCAATGAAAATAAAAATAAGGAAAGAAAGAATCACTTTAATAAAAACTTCAAATAAAGTGGGTATAATAAAAATTCCAATAAGTATAATAAAATCCTCTATTCCAAAAAGGATATCATATCAACTAAGGAGGGTGATGAAGAAATATTAGATAGTGACAGGGAGGAAAACTTTTTCATGGTAATAGAAACAAAACCCAAAGCCTCTTTAAGTACAAGCATATTGGAAGAAGAGGATGATATCAAAAATGATAAAGTGGTAGATCTTGAAGAAGAGCTAATTTGTGCCCTAAGAGAGTTGAAAATACAAAATAAATATAATTTGAAAGAAAGGGTACAAATTCAAAAATATGAAGAGGATTATATTGCATTGAAAACGAAGATGAGTGGATTAAAAAATTAATTAGAAGAAATTAAAATAATTGAGAAAATAAGAGCCAAATTTAAAAAAAATGAGGATGAGTGTAAAATGCAATAATCTAAAATAATTTCCTTGAAATTAGAATTGGAGAAGACAACAAATGAGTTTAAGATCATATCAAAATTTGAGAAGAGTACTAGAGTGTTGAGTAACATACTAAATAGTCAAAGGTCACTATTAATTATGGCATTGGCTATGATGAGAACCAAAAGAACACTAAAAATTGGTAAAGTTTAAAATCTATAGACTCATCAAAGAAATTAAATATAGAGAAGCCAAAGAGCTATGTAGATGTGCTTAAGAGGTATGTGAATATATAAATTGAAAATAATATAGAGCATGTCAATGTTCCTCATAGAGAAAATAGAGGTAAGAACATCCTTGTTATATATCTTAGACGATCATTTTTGTCAAGGTAGAAGATCATTTCTATAGTTATTGTTATTATTGCAATCAATTTGGTCATATATTAATAGAGTTTAATGCACATGAAATACATGAATATGCATAAAACTATGTAAAATGCACTTATGGAGTTTCTAATAGAAAATATAACTCATTTTCCCCTCTATTGAATTACAATAATAATAACACTATATGTTATACTTGTTAAAACCATGGACATATAACATGATTTTTTATGATTGTTTTCATATAAACCTATAAATAGAACAAGAAGGTGAATACCATTATTATAAATAAAAAGGAATCTAAAAAAATATGGAGAGAGTAGCAAGAGGAAGTTAATCAAAAAGGGAAAAATATATGCTTGTTCAAACAATGTTTCATGCACAAGATGAAATGTGGCAATGGTATATTAATAGTGGGTGTTCAAGCCACATGATAGGTGATAGTTTTTTTTTTATCACTTTGAATAAAATGAGTGAAGGTATATTAAAGTTTGGGGATAATGATATAGCTATGATTTTTGGAAAAGGTACCCTTAACCTTGATAATAGAAAGACAAAAACTAAAAATGTTTTATATATTGAAGGGTTGAATCATAACCTATTGAGTGTTATCCAAATGTGTGATAAAGGACACATGCTCAAATTTTATGCTCAAATATATGAGATCAAGAGAGCAGAAATAAGAAAATTAGTTTCAAACACAAATAAAACATCAAATAATCTATACATACTCAATGAAGTAAAAGGAAAGGAATGTTGCATGAGTCAAGTTGATGAAAGTTGGATCTAGAATAAAATAATGGGCCATATTAATTTTGATAATTTAGTGAAAATAAACACTAATAATTTCATAAGAGACATGATAAAAAAACACAAAACCTTTAAACATTATCTGTAAGTAATGTTATCATGAGAAGTAGACATGGGTGAGTTTTAGATCAAAAGAGTAATAGACAACCAATCCATTTAAATTGATCTATCTAGATCTTTATGGACCCACAAGAACACAAATCATATAAGGTGAAAGTTATTTTATGTTGTTTATTGATGATTATTCTATAATGACATGGGTTGCCTTTCTAAAAGAAAAATCTGAGGCATTTAAAAAGTTTAAAGATTTTAAAGAATTGGTTGAAAATGAAATGGATATAAAGATCAAATGTCTAAGGTTATATCAATGGGTTGAGTTAATCTCAAATGAAATTATATGAAGATCATAAAATAAAAGGACATTTCTTAGCCATTAGGACTCCACAACAAAATGGATTTATAGAGAGAAAGAATCAAACTATGTAGAAAATGAAAAGAATAATGTTAAACAAATCCAAGATTTCAAATATATATTGGAGATAAGTAATTAACATTGTAGTTTATGTCTTGAATAGAGGAAAAATTAGGGTAAATAATAGTAAAACACCCTATGAGCTATGGAAGGGTAGACTAGCTTCAGTCAAATACTTCAAAGTGTTCAAAAGCAAATGCTACATCAAAAGAGATGATGAAGACTTGGGGAAGTTTGACTCAAGAAATGATGAAGGTCATTTTCTTGGTTATTCTTCAAATACTAAGGCCTATAGATGCTCTAATAAAAGGCTATAAAAAATTGTAGAGAGTGTCAGTATTAGAATGGATGAAAATAGGTCTAAATAAGTGAGTGTACCAACTAATATTCATTCATAAGAATTAGACTTCGAAAATAAGAAGTAGAAGAAGAAAGTCAAGAATAATAATAAAGGGAAGATAAGCTTCTCTTTATTGTAAAATATAGAAAAAAATAGATTTTCAAAATCCAGTTATGATAAGCATTGGATTAATGCCATGGAAGAATAATTGAACCAAATAGTGAATAATGAAACTTTGGAACTTGTTCCCAAACCAAAGGACAAGAATGTAATCAGAAATAAATGGGTCTTTAGGAACAAACTAAATGAAAATGGTAAGGTAATAAGGAACAAGGCAAGACTAGTCTATAGAGGCTATACTCAAGTAAAAGGTGTTAAATTTGAGGACAAATTTTCACCTATGGAAAGATTAGAAGCCATAAGACTATTATTAGAATATGTTGGACTCAAGAATTATAAGGTCTATCATATGGATGTGAAGTCTATATTCTTAATGGGAATCTTGAAGAAGAGGTTTACATAGAGTAACTTGAAGGTTTATCTCTATCAATGAATAAGGAATATGTGTGTAAATTGAATCAAGCATTGTATGAAATAAATAAATCATATATATCCTATTATGCTAGGCTTGACAGATACTTTTTTGATCAAGGTTTCAAGAGAGGAGTGGCTGACAGTAGCCTATACATCAAGACTAAACATGAGAACTAGTTAATTATGGTTTTATGTGTTGATGACATTATTTCTGGTAGAGATAATGAGAATATGTCTCAATAATATTTAGGGGTAATGAAATAACAATTTTAAATTATTATGTTAATAGATTTATCATTTTTCCATGGGTTTTAAATTACTTAGTCAAGTAAAGGAATCTTCATCTCTCAGACCAAATACATTAATGAAATGTTGAAGAAATTCAATATGGATGATTGTGAATCAGTAAGTAATCTAATGGTAATAGGGTGTACGTTTAGAAATTATGATGAGTCAACATAAGTTAATCAGACTTTATATAGATCAATGATTGGAAGTCTATTGTACACTATTGCATCAAGAACAAATATCATGCAGGTAATAGGTCTAGTGGGTAGATTTTAAGAGACACCAAAAGAAACACACTTGCAAGAAGTCAAGAGGATATTTAGGTATCTCAAAGGCACTATGGATCTTGGTTTGTGGAACCCAAGAGGAGATTAATTCACTTTGATTTGATATATTATATTGATGCAGATCGAGTAGGTAACATTGATGATAGAAAAAACATAAGTGGAGGTGCATTATTTTTTGGAAAGGGTCTTGTGTCATGGTTGAGTAGAAAACAACCCTTAGTTTCCTTTTCCATATCTGAAGCTGAGTACATAGTAGCAACATCATTTTATACATAGGTCCTTTAGATGAAATAAACCTTGAGTGATTTTAGAATTGAGTATGTCAATCCAATTTTATTTTCTATGACAATACAAGTGCAATAATCATATTGAAGAGTCTAGTTATGTAATCAATAACTAATCATCATCCCATCAAGTATCATTTTATAAGAAATCATGTTATTAATTAGAAGCTCAAATTAGATTATGTCTCTACAAAGGAGTAAGTTATAGACATTTTCACAAATCCTCTTCCAAAATAACCTTTTGAGTTTCTACGGTAAGAATTGGGATCAATCCATTATTCACTCAGTCACTAAATCCATCATAAGGAACATGATATAATGGGGATTTAATCATTGCATTATTCATCCCCATAGATATATTGGTGAAATACATTGTGATTATTTTGAACATTCGTTTGTTATTGATGTTAAAGAGGGAGAATTGAAGACATGGGGAGCAAAGGAGGAAAACCATAGCAAAGGGTAGCTCATACACTAATTCATGGGGATTTCCATCAATGACAAGGGGGAAGATTGTTGGAATAATTGTCATTGATGTCAAAGTAATTGTAATGGATATGAATGGAAGTTTCAAATGCAATTATTGCTAGAAGTGAATAAAAGTGTCAAAAATTAATGAAATTAGTTGATGGAATTTTCCCATAAAAAGTGTGACCTTTTCAAAAATAAATTCACAAGGACAAAAGGACCAGTTACATTAGTTTGAGAGCCTAAGTATGGAAGGTAACATCATTAATTACTAAGGAAAAACTTTTAATAAAGTTTAATTGCAGCAAGGAATTTTATGGATATAAATATTAATGCTTAAATTATAAGATTGAATCTCTTTATTTATATTGTTTCCTTGGGAAAATTTCCCATCTTGCAGGTTTAATTAAAATAAAATAAAAAACACTTTGGTTAATGAAGAGGTGAATTGATAATGAGATGCCCCCATTAGGAAAAGCCTTTGAAGGCTATATAAGGTGAAAGGACGTTGGAGAAAAAAATAAGAAATAATTCTTTCTATTATATACAAGGAAAAGAAGAGGAAGAAGATAGAGAAGAGGGAGAAGAGTGAAACATAATTATGTCATCAATTATTAACAAATAAATAGTGAGAAGGTGGAAATTATTTAAGTGAGATCGTGCCTTAGAATAAAAATATCGGTGTCTTTCGCTAAGTTGGTACTTGTCATTGGGGATTGGTGTCTCCAAATAGGTTGGTGCCTACAAAACATTTGTAAAAGTAATTATTAATCTTATAGATAGATTTGGATAGTATATCCAAGTAGCCTTTCAAGTTTGGTTTTTACCCACTGAGGGTTTTTCACGTAAATTTTGTGTTGTGTATTTACTTTTTATTATGGGAATGGTTTCTTTATGAAAGTTAATTAGAAAGAAAGTAAATTATTATTACACACTGATTTACCCCCCCTCCTCAGTGTGGTGTGTGATCAACATTATATTTCCTATCTAATTTAATATATCATGTTTAGTTTGTTGCATCACTATAATAAAGTGTTAAATTTTTAGACACTCAAATTTAATCATTAAGTGTTTTCCAATGTTTAATTTTGACTCTCATTTGTTTGGCTTATTTTCCATTACATTAACTCACAATATATATGAGATCATTCATTATTATAAAATAAATTATTAAAAACACTCATAACATCATTTAAATGTCATAAATATTCTTAAAATCACATGTTATACTTTTTACACTGGTCTTTGTCTCTATGAGATAGGACCACACTAGGTCAGATAGGGACATACTATGGCCTTATCCACTAGTGTGGCCTTGTCCCTCATGCCTCAATAGTAATGTTTTTAAATTCAATACATTTAACTTGACCCATCCATAATTTTATCAAGGTAGATTATTGGAAATATTCTAAATATTCCCTATATATTCACATCAAGGTTTCTCTAAACACATCTATCAATCATTTGGCAATTCTAGTACATACTGAGCAAAAGAGCACTATTTATTCCAATTTAAATTTTGATGCATTCTAACAATCATAGGCAATTGTTGAATATGTTTTATTATAGGTTAATGTCACTCATTTTTAAGAAACAAAATTAATCTATCTATTTGCAATCATATATCAAAGATAAAATTCACACACTCACTTTAGGAGAGATAACTACATCCACCTGAGGCACTTTTTAGCTATATAGGTACCACTCATATTACACATTATTTTTTGAAGATATCTTAGCTATTCCACTAACCTTATTCCCCAATTTTAAAATTTGATTTCCATTGTGTTTATTTTATAGGAACAAGGGTTTGTGTTTTACAAGTATATTGTGTATCAAATCGAAACACATAATCAAACTGTAAACCCTTATAAACAAGTGCATGGACCTAGACCAAAATATTAGTCTCATAGTCAACCTATATTTAGTTTAAATTAGCATAAAAAGCCACAAGGTGGAACTATCCTCTTATTTTGGCCTTTTCGAAACAAATTCTTATTTCATAGTAACATAGTACACAACTTATGAGGTATTTTTCAGTCACAGTTAGCATAAAAAATAAGTGTGAGATAAGTTTGCAATTTACTGATCAATTTACTATTTTTAACTATTTTATAATTATTTAAATTTTATATTTTGCTTATAGATCTATATATTTCTTATATATCAATTTCAATAGCTTATATTTATTAGTTTGATTCATTCAATTTAAAATAGATTAAACATTAGGTATTATGTTCTTATCATTATAAATTGAACATTACTTCTCCACACTACTAGTTTTATTGGATTAGTGAAGTCAATTACCCATTTCTCAAATGGGGCTAGTGATAATACTAGTGAGAATGACATTTCATCTTATGCATTAGGTTTCCCTACCCTAATAAAATGTCACAACTTTATGCCTATTTGTGTATCTTTAAACATGGTTGGCCATCATATATCTAATAGTGATATTTTATTACAACTCCTCTTAAATTATGCCCTCCTCCCACTCCTTCATATTCCTCACTTATGATGTGCTTTAATTCATGTGGTAGAACTACTCTCCATAAAATCCCATATTTTCCCTTTTTTATAGGTTTCCCTTATCAGTGTTAATGAGAAATCTTGCATTAACAATATTTTGTGCTTTATTTTTTCATATCTATACATAAATTTCCTTGTTCATGTTAATTTTCTAATATTTTCCATATCCTATGGAATTACCTCAATGTGTAATAGGTGACCTCTAGGTATTTCATATTTAATTGGTCTAAAATCTTCTCTAATAGTAATCTTCAATAAATAATCTGGTCCATTATTTAAAATACATCATTTCACCATAATCTTAAAGTCAGATTATTGGAAGATCTTTATTCATTGGCATATACTTCCTTATATCACCAGTCTATTTATTAAGTATTTAACAAGTTCATGATAAATGATGAATATGAATAGTGTATCTAATAGATAATGTTAAAAAATCACTGCATACACCATTTTTTATTCCCCCCTCTCTATTTTTAAATAATTTTTATCCACCTTTGCCAATTTATGAATTGAAAATGAATATGATGATCAATTTGACCATGTGGTTATGCTAGTATTTACCTAATCTATATGCCTAATACATTAATATGGACATGAAAATATAGTGTCCAATATGGAATTACTAATATAGTTGTATCATATATCTTATCTGCTAATGTGTCAAATGCTTTTTGGCATTGTAGCATCTAATGTTGTAGATAAGTTCACTAGCTTAGCTTTTGTGCTTAGTCTTATGCTTAGCTATCAAGCCAAGTTATTTATGGACTTGATGTAGCTAAACATGATCATAATAGGGTCTATCACACAAAATTTAACACACTATTATGTTAGCATCAGTTTTACATAAGTCACAAGCCTTGTGCACTCACCCAAAGCACAATGGCAAAGGGACTAGGCTCACATTATGCTAGTTGAAACATAACACAACTTGGGTTTCAATGGGGTCTAGTCATTGGCAAGATGGGTTTAGGTATCCTACTAGTGTTAGGATATTCTAGATGAAATTCAAGAGGTGTGAGCCTATTCACAAGCACAAGTCTTAAGGGGAAAGTTCATACCTAGCTAGATAGAGTTCTTAATGGCATAAGCTATGAGAATGAATGGGGTTTAAATTCTCATTCTTTAGGGTAGCACTCAAGGCATAGGTCTTAGAGCCTCAACATATTAAGGTTCCTACATATAGTCTATTTTAAGTAGGCTAAAGTTGTTATATGGCATGATAATGCCATTAGTGACTAAAGACAAACCTTTATATAATAATACATTCAAAGTAAAGACTATAGCATTACACGTATACAACTAAGTCATAATCATAACAATACTCATATTATAATGTGATAATAAACACTCTAGTGCTTCAATAACATGCTTCATTTATTTCATAGTTTAAAATACAAAGTTCAAGATACAAAATGAGAGTAAGTGTTAATATTTAACCTTGTTGATGCCTAGTGGCTCATAGGTGACCTTGGGCTATACATTTAGATTACCTAATCTAAATCATACATAATATAAATACTTAATGTTGGATCTCTATTTCAATAGAGATTTACTATGTTAATTTCCTCTCCCATTCTTTAAATACATGCTTTCTTTTATAGGAAACTAGGCATCTCCTTGCTAGGTCAGATGGGCACATGCCAAGTGATGAGTTATCACTAGTGGTTTCTAGTCTACTAACTCTACTATGATACCCAGGTTGGATGAGTGTAGGATATCTACTAATCTATCATTGGTGGGTTGATATCCCACCTGATCCACTCTTCTAACACCTATACTTATCAAATGACCATGTACAAGTTTTGGTAGGCATGTCTTTTGAAGGTTGGCACCACACAACTACCTAAAAACTAGCATAAGATCCTCAAGGATTCCTCTAGGTAGTAATAAAAGGTATAAAAATGGATAAATCACTTCAAATATTTCCTCATGCTAAGATAGATCAATTTGGCATGGTCTATGTAACTGGTAGAAAAGGGGACCCAATATTACCCCATACAAAATTATTAGTCTACCCCAAACTAGTATTTTAGTGCCTTTGGTGTACAAAACTCAAGCACACCTCTAATTATACCTTTAAGTTATTAAAACCTTAAATAACGCCTTTTATTTCTTCAATATCACCATTTTATTTAGTTTAGCCAACCTTGAGGGCAATCATGTTCATGCTTTCTATTTATTTTTGAAAGGCCTCAAAACTTTCCCTATCTTGCTTGACCCCACCATGTAAGATATCCCCTTACTCACTAGCCTTCATTTGTAAGTCATGAAAGAGAGGCTCTCAGACTTGCTCTTATGTTTTTAGTTTGGTGCTAAGAGTGTTAAACTTTTACATCACTTAGACATGCTTAGTTCTGATTACTAAAAAGGAGTGTTGGAATAAGGAATCTTTTTCCTCCTTTGCCTTCTTAAGACATGCATCAATGGCTTCTACTTGTCTGGTGAAGTTGAAAAATATAGAATCTACTTCCTCTATTCCCTATTCTATTTGGTAAAGAAGTTTATGAACACATCTAGCTTTTTTTTCAACTCTTTCCTTATGGCCTCATAGGGGTCTTCTTGCTCTTCAAATGATGGCCTCATCCTAGGGATCATAGATTCAACAAGTGCATAGACCTTGTTAACTTATACCATCCTCAAGATATCCACACCATCCAAAAGGGATGGCTCCACCTCTTCTATGCCCTCAACTAGTTGTTTAATATTGAGCTTTATTCTCTCCATCTCCTTAGGTTTTTAAACTTTTTTCTTCTAGTTATTGGTATAAACATCATTGATGATGTTCTTGCATGCTATTAAGGAGGCTATCTTGATCAAGGCATTATTTGATCACATGGAGTTAAAGTTAAAATTATTGATGAGTTGGTAGTCATGCCCTTCCTCTAGCTTCTTGGAATTTAGAATTACTTTTGTCAGAAGCTCAAACTTGAGATCATCCATGTAGCAATTCATCACCCAAGAAACTTGCTGGTGCATCAATGTTGTGGTTGTTTTTGGTGGCATGTAATACATCACGTAGAAGTCCTCATCTTCTTTAAAATCCTATTGTGCTCTTTTCCTATTGCCAAGCTCATATTCCACTCCCTCACTCATCTCTTCTTCCTCACTATCATTAGTTCTTATTCCAGTGCTCTCTTCTTCTTCTCCTTCTTAGGACTCTTTGTCAACCTTCTCCCCTTGTCCACTTCTTCTCTTTATTTGGTGCTCAACTCATCATTATGTTATTCCCTTCATGGGGGTTATTTAATGGATGTTTCTTCTTTGTCAATTTTCTTCTCTATTTTTTTCTCCAAGGTACCAACTAATAGAGCTACAAACCACTAAGAGGGGGGTGAATTATTGGTTAAATAATATTGTAATCTAATCCCCAAATTGTCAAGCTACATAACCAATCATATCAATATGTAAGATAAATGAATTAAAAAACAAGCATGAATGAAACCATTACATAAATATTTATGTGGGAAACCATCATGGGGTATAAAACCTGCTCTCAAGCCTAAAAAAAATGGACTAATATCCTATAAATATGGAGAAAACAATAAGATTTAGAAAAGCACCCACTTCACAAGGAGCACCAACCCCTAAAGTTGACAAGCACAAACTTGCCTAAGATGTTGAGCACCAACAAAAAACCTATCCAATAAACAAGTATTGAACTCTTATTTATTCTCTATCTAATTGAGAAATCATGCATTAATACCCTTTTTCAATTTTTCAACTTCACACAAGTCACCAACACCAAGCTAGCACTTCAACACAAGCAAAATAACCCCTTCACAAATATTTTGCTTATATTGAAATATGCACTCATAAATTTGATAAAAATAATCAATAGAATAAAAAACTTATGATGATTCTAATGACATATTTCTATAATAAATATCATATAAACATTGGTCACCTAGACCCTCAACAACCTTTGCACAAGGTCTTCAAATAATAACACAAACACTTGCTTGTCTAACTTTTCACCCACCCAAAAGGCATAAAACACCTTGTATATATGCCATTGTATATTATGGTCAGCCATATCACTTAATAATATCTTAGGAAGAATTATTCATGTCACCCAAGGTTGGCCATGATCTTCTGCATAACATTTCTAAACCATACCATGAGATTAATTAACAAACACCTCATACATGAAGCATAACACCAATTATGTGACTATATTTGCCTAAATAAATATTATTAAAATATTAAAAATATCTATATAAGTACTTAAATGATTCATAAACATTCTCTAATCATCATAAACACTTGATCTAACCAGCTTCATTGAAAACAAACTCAATCATCCAAAATAGGTTCCTTTTGCTAGCAAACCCATCATGGTCAACTATGATTCAACCAATAAATCATCTCCAAGTGTCTAAGAACAATACTAATTTTATTTTTAGAGGTAATAAATCCCATATAACACCTTAAATATCTCAAACCCATTCCTACTCACTAGTTAGGCCTTCTAATTCTTCTTTTCACTCTAATCACTCTTTCTCACTTATGACACCATTTCCTTCATATCAACTAGTCAACGTTAACCTTCTAAAAATTTGACATAGAAAAATGAATATTATTAAAAAAAATCATGGATTTTTTTGACAAGTCCTGAGCTTCAAAAATAATCCATTATATCATCTGATCATTCACATAAATCTTCCTTAGAAATAAGAATATTGTTAACAACCCATTTTCTATGGGACTCACACACTATCAAGAGAACAAAAACACTTTATAAAAAACCTAAAGGATTACTATAAAACATATAATTTTCATATTTTATCACCTAATACATTTTGATCCCAAAAGTTCAATATCTTCTCTATCAGGTCTAAGACAAGGGTTTTGCATACAAAACCCTGCTTAGCTTCTTAACGATTATTCAATAAGGATAATACCTTAGTATATGAAATAATTCTTGGATAATATTATTAGGTAACATAAAAAACATCTTTAAAATGCTCAAATCCCCATGCAAACCCTGAACATGCTAATGAACATAAAAAAAATCCTTCTCAGGCTCACTAAACACCTTTCTAGCACCTCTTGAAGCCATAGGATCCTTTTTGAAACTTTTACCTTAAATGTTGACCTATAACTTGGTAAATAAACTTTAACACTCCTATTTTATCATTTACCATGAATATATAAGCTTAACCACTCTAAAAACACTCTCTAGCCCTTCACAAAGACCCACTAGCCCACCTAGGCCAACTAGGCCAATAGCCAAGCTGTCATGTAGAAAACTTATCACCTCTTGAAAATAATACACCTAAAATATTATCACCCTATACATGTATAACATATACATTAAAAGTATACTAAGTTCCTTACCATGTCATATAAGCCATAGAGCTTAAAATCCCATAGGTAACCATGCATGATCAAGCCAACAAGGCATAACCTAACCTTAAAACCTCATGAAGGCCACATGAAGATAAACCTTTAGCATAGAAAACATCATGAAAAATTCAAGAATAATCATATCAAGATCCATTCAGACATACAACATCCACGTAGGACACCTATGCATATCCTTTTAAGTATCATATTATAATAAGCACACTATGCCACCATGCTCTATTTCACTAACATCATAGACCATTTTATCATTACCAATGCCACTTGACACAAATTACAACACAAATATCCCAACAATCTCTCCCTTTGTTATTGATGGCAACATACCAAATCCTTTGCCCCCTTTGCCAAAATGATAAAGTGGGCTCACAACGATGAAGCAGAGAATCTAAAATGTTTTTAAAGACAACATCATGAAAGACTCACATTTTGAATATACTAAGGAATTACCCCCATATGATCTTTAAACTTAATCACTCCTTGAATACCATCAAACAACTTGCTAATCATGAAAAATCCTCATATTAGTTTGTAATCTATCAAGATCCTTGGACTTGACATCAATTTGTAAGGCATCATAGCTCCCCCTAGGACCATATTCCACTTAGAAGACTCCCAATTTGTCTGCATAACCAATTCATGCTTATAAGATCTCCAAGAATTGATACCATCAACTCAAATAGTAACATGAGTAACAAAGGACCATGCAAACTCACTTACCATCATTCACAAAGAACCATATAGAATAGTAGAAGCACTCCAAGCATATAAACATCCCTATAACAAACTTTAAATAAGCCAACATGCTCATATAGAACCAAAAATACTAACCTTATTTGGAAATATATCAAAAA
Organism: Torreya grandis; assembly: GCA_037957365.1. Taxonomy (NCBI): domain Eukaryota; kingdom Viridiplantae; phylum Streptophyta; class Pinopsida; order Cupressales; family Taxaceae; genus Torreya; species Torreya grandis. The sequence goes on along the minus strand of JARHVA010001175.1, from coordinate 1,029,045 downwards.
ATTACTTAATTTCTCCACTAGGCCTACTTAGACCCCTTGTAGCCCTATCTAGCCACTATAGACCTTATAAATTTCATTACTGATCACTTCAAGCCATGAAACTCTATACTTAAATACTAAAAACATTCCCCCTCAATAATGACAAGATTGAGCTTCTAACTCATACTCCTTAGTATACTTCTTTTGTTATCCTACTAGCCAATTAGGCATCCTAGTGAGCTAAAACTTGAATAAAGTGAAATATACTCACTTTCAGACCATTGTAAAAGATGATTCATATACCTATTTATCCCATTCAAATAATTTTGAAGATTTCAACCTCCACCAAACATTCATAGATCACTAGGCCTTCAAAGTAATAGCTAGTCAAAAGTTAACGTCTAGTCAATGCAGACACTTGAGTTGGATACCACACGTGGAGACCATCAAAACTCACTTCCATGCCAAATTTAAAGCCTCCATACCTTTGGGAACCATGACTTATTTTATGCCACAAAATTCATGTTTTTGAAAAGAGAAGTCAGTGACCACTCATAATGCTCCACCTGGCTCAAAAACATTCATCCACCTTTGAAACCACCTAGAACATGTCTTAAACACATGTGTAAACCTTCCTAAAAAGAAAATACTTTATGACACATATTAATTCTTCAATTGACCCTTAAAACCAATCATTTTATTCAAACAAAGTTATCATCTATAGTAAACACCTTGACCAAATGGTCAAAATTACACCTAGACATCGTAGGAGCATCTCCAATCTATCTACCCTTCTTTGACATGAAAAAACAAACTTGAATCACTTAATGGAAGGATTATATCCACCTTAAAACACTATATGATCTATCTTAACATCTTTTAGATAACCATTATTTCTAAAAATAGTCAACTCAGACTTTTGACCATAAAACACATATCTTAGCTCATCAAGACCTCAAACCACGTGGGAATGTTTCATGATAATCTTCCTCATGACCTCATATAAATAGCTTCATCTTTATTATCAAAAAAACCACTCAACCAATGCATCAAAAATTGATTAAAAAGACACTTTAGGACCATAAGTCTTGAACATACCTTTTAGACAAATAATCTTGCTTCATCTATAGGAGTCTCTTGTGAAGCATAGATAAAGATCTCCAATCTCTCAAAACTTCTTTAGAATAGTGTGAAGCCTATAGTGGCCCACATCTTCTCATATTCTCCTTCCTCTTTGGTCAACATAGTCTTATTCTTATTTAACTTGCCTATAACTACCTATTCTATTTTTCAAAATTTCTCCTCCTCTTTCAAACTTGAATAGGCAACAAATGAGGATGCCACCATGTATTGATTTATATTATCAATTTAATTAACCTTTTCAAGGTATATCAATGATTGATTTGTATAGTAAATATCATCATCTATAGCTACATAATGATCCATACTTGTCTTAAGGTTGTCTTTGTCTTCCTTTTTCAACTTTTCATTATTGTTTTTATCTCTTCATTGAAAACATGAGTAGATAATCAAAATTCTTCAATGAAATAAGCACTCTCCACCTTTATAAACACACCATCCTGATCTGTATACATATCAATTACTTTGTTTTCTTCCTTTGGCCTATATAAGACTTTGTTTTTCCTCTCTTGAAAACTTGGAGCCTGATTGGTCTTGACTTGATTAAGATCCCCCTTTTTCTTATAAAATTTAGCAATATGATCAAATCCCTTGCACTTAAAATATATAATCCTTCTTTAATACTGACAAAATTTATCTAAGTGATCAATCCTTTGACAATTGAAACATTTTATATTCTTAGGAGTATACTCACATTGATTTATCTTATTTGGATACTGATTAGCTAAATGTCCCATCTCCAAACACTTGAAGCATTTTATCTCATTCATAGGATTAGGCAGATTATTTTTCTTAGCCTTCATCTTGCAATCATTGGCCTTATGATGAAACTCATGATAAAAATCATAATATCCATTGAAGTTTAAATTCTTTATGGCATTAGGCTATCTTACCGTATTAGAGCTAACACCCTCAGCTTGGGTACTAATTTTTGTAGGTTTGTCTTTCTCCTCTTCAATGATTTTCTCCTTTGTTTGAGATACTACTAATGGCTTCTCAATGAAACCTACACCTATTCTATTACTTGAATACTTTTGATTCATAAATATACTATCAAGATCATTTGTGCTTTTTTCAAACTTGGAAAAAGACTTATCTTTACTCAAATATTTCTCTAATTCATCATTTAAAAACTTGTTTTTTGTAATCAAATTAGAACACTCTTCTTCCTTACCTTTTAGGCTTGAGGATATAAAATCAAATTCGAAATTGAAGAACATGATTGCTCCTTCATGCTCCCTATTATATTTAGTTATTTTATCCTTAAAAATACTGAATTGAACTTCATAATCTTTCAAATTGGCCTTTAAACCTTTACATACCTTTATTTCAATTTTCAAAACTTTAAGAGCAATATTTAGTTCACTCTCATAGTTTGGAATGTCTTCCTCATCTTATTCATCTGATCCACTCTAGTTTCCTTCAATTTGATATGAATAATAACCTTCATCATTTGATTTGAGTGTCATGAAAAGGACTTCATCATCCTCAACTTTGCTTTCATTATGACTGTTATTAGATTGACTGTCATCCTCTACTTCTAAGTCACTATCATACATCTCTGTGTATAGGCTCTTTTTATCCTTATAGAATTTTATTTTGTTATCAAACTTTGTGAATGATCTCTTGTTTTTATTATACCTAAAACCTTTCTTACCTTCTTCTTTATCCCCATCCTCATCTTTCTTATGCTTGTGAGGACATTTATTTACAAAATGACCTACTTCACCATAGTTGAAGCACTTCAGAGGGAGCTTACCTTTGTACTTTCTTGATCTAGTCTTCAACTTGCTTGAAAATAAATAAATTAAATCATCATTATATATATCATCTAATACAACATTTTTTCCTTGAGACCCCTTACTTTGTGTCTTCTTTTCTTTGGGCTTCTTCTCTGCCTTGAAAGTAACATCCTTTTTAGGAGGCTTGTCTTCATTTATCCTCATCTCATAAGTAGTGAGAGATCCATAGAGCTCATCTATCTTCATTAGTGTAAGATGGTGACATTCCTCAATTGTAGATACCTTATATTCAAACTTGTAAGATAGATATCTTAAGACCTTTTGAACAACAACATCCTCTTTGAGATCTTCTCCAAGACCCCTAACCATATTGACCACATCATCCACTCTATTCAAGAAGGATGCCATAGAATCCTCATCCTTCATTTTGATACTCTCAAACTATCTTTTGAAAGTTTGTAATTTTTCTAGCTTGACCTTTGAGTCTCATTCATAGATTGTCTTCAAGTTAGTCCACATCTCCTTATTTGTTTGATAGTGAATGACCTTTGAGAACTCAGTTTCTGATAGACCACTATAAATAGTATTCATATCCTTTGAATTGCTTTTAAATAGTTTCTTGTCAGCAAAACTAGTAGGAATAACATATCCATAAACAACAATCTACCAAACATCAAATCCTAGAACCATGATAAAAGTCTACTTTCTTGAGCTCCAAAAGGCATAGTTAGAACGATTTAAAAATGGAGCTTATTTTGAAGAGAAACCACCTTGTATTCCTTGACTTTACATTGTACCTTAGAATCACCTTTCAAGCTATTAAGCCTCAAAAGGACCTACTCTAATACCAATTGATGGAGGTACACACCACTGGGGGGTGAATCAGTGGTTAAAAAATATCGCAATCTAATTCCAGACTCTTTAATCTACTTAACCAATCATATCAATATGTAAGAAAGATGAATTAAAGAAAAATCATGAATGAAACCATTACACAAAGATTTATGTGGGAAACCCTCATGGGGTAGAAAACCCACTCTCAATCCTACAAAAAAAATGGACTACTATCATATAGAGATGGATCAAATAAGAGGCTTTACTGAAGTACCCACTTCACAAGGACCACCAACCCATAAAGTTGACAAGCACCAACTTGCCTAAGATGTTGAGCACCAATACAACACCTATCTAATGAACAATTCTTTAAATCTGATTGCTTCTCTATCTAAATTATAAACCCTACATGAATACTCTTCTTCAAGTCTACAACTTCACACAATTCACCAAGCTATGACTTCAATACAAGAAAAATAACCCCTTCTCAAATATTTTTCTTATATTAAAATATGCACTCATAAATATGATAAAAATAATCAATATAATCAAAAAATTATGCTAAGTCTAATGACATATTTCACTTCTAAAACTCATATAAACATTGGTCACCAATACCCTCAACAACCTTTGCACAAGGTCTTCAAATAACAACACACACACTTGTCTAACTTTTCACCCACCCAAAAGTAATAAAACACCTTATATATGTATATACCATTATATATTATGGTCAGCCATATCACTTTATAATATCTTAGGAATAGTTATTCATTTCCCCCAAGGTTATCCATGATCCTTTGCACAAGCTTTCTAAACCATACCATGAGCTTAGTTCACAAACACCTCACACATGTGTTAGGAACCCATGTCTTACCCTTCTCTTTGCAGTATTAGTGTAATAATTGCTATGGACTCATATGCTTTGTAAGTCATCCCTTAGAGCATATTTGAATTATCCCACATATAAGGGAAGTAGTAGTTGTTAGAATAGAGTTAGTATATAGGTAAGTGTTGAGGCCAATGAAGGCGTCCATGAATTTATTATATTGAGCTTGCTCAAAGGAGGTTGCCCCCTCGAAGTGGCCTGTGATCAATATAAGATTTTTGTGTTTTTGTTATTCGTAAGAGTTATTTTATTTTCACATATTTTGATTAAATCTATTGTAAGAGGTAATCTGCTACAGGAGGTTATTCACATTTTCTCAGATTTACAAGTGTCCTTATGATCCTTGGACTTCTCTTTTCCTTTATTTCTCAAGTTCTATAAGAACTAGCCATTTTGGCCATTGTATGGGATGCTCCACCTAAGTATTGTGAAGTCCTTCTCAAATTTATACCTTTTGATCAATAATAAAACTTATTTTTACCTCATCTATGACTTTTATTATTATATTCAATTGGATGATGAATGTTGCTTAGTGAAAACTATGGATTCTTTAGCATGTTGTTACATTCTTTCACCTATTTGTAGCCTCTTCTTATAGGGCATGTAAAGTGTTTTAGGTTATGTCAAATATTAATTGAGTTATTATATTTATTAGTTCCCTAATTGGCTTTTTGTCTATTCCTACTATATTTTCACATTCATCCATAACCTCATAATGTAACATTGATGTGAGAAGATGCAAATTGGAGAACTGTAGGTTCAGTTTGTCCTTTGATTTCAAGTGTGATATGCATATGTTGGGTGTCATTAGTCAATTTGGTGTATCAACTCCCTTATTTTAGTTTACTTTAAGTTAGCTCTCTCCCTTTTTACCCCTCAAGTTTCATATTATTTTCAATCCAAAGTGGTACATCAAGGGAGCTAGCCTTGTCTAGAGATTCACCTCATTCCCTAGGCTACCCACAAGATTAGAGGTGATTCTATTATGGCACATCGATGAGGATATCTTTGCATCTCCTCAAAGGATGAAAATATAAGTGACAATATTACCCTCTATCATTGATAAGGGTAAGGCACCCTTGATTGAATAAGGTCTGTCTTATCCTCATTATGTTAATGAATATGAATTGTAACATGTCATGTCTTTGTCATGCTATGAATAAATAGTCAGATAATAAAAAGAAGAGTTAGATATTCTTCATTAAATTTTGAAAGTTAAAGACCTGATGATTTTTAATTTGGAATAAAGATGGGAAAAATCTATTTTTAGAGTTAGTGGTTAAGAGATAATTCTTCAAGTAATATAAGTTGAATAGGCTAGGGTCCATAATTTAATGTTTTTATAGACTCAAGAGTTGAGTAACTTTCAAAATTATCTTGCTATCAAGGACACCTAGATCAGTGATTTGAAGCATGCTAATTGTTTTTTCCAAAACTAGCTTAGCTCATTTTGGAAGCACCCCCCTACGAAACTTGTCTGTTTCGTCTTTTGTCTCTCTAAGTTCATTTTTCGATACGAATTCTATTATTCATTTTCGTCTTGGTCGGATCGGGGAGTGGTTTTTATCCCATGGAGGCCATTTTTCCCTTACCCTTTTCCTTTTTCTCCTCCTTCCGGAGTTGGTGTCTTTTTGCATTTTTTCCTGCAAGGGCGGCAATTTTTGCCACCCCTGCCTTTCCCTTGTTTTTGTGCAAGGGCGGCGAATTTCGCCGCCCCTACATTTTTTGTGCAAGGGTGGCGAATTTCACCGCCCCTACATTTTTTTTGCAAGGGCGGCAATTTTTTCCACCCCTACAATCTCCCTGCAAGGGTGGCAATTTTCGCCACCCCTGCATCCTTTTCTGCAAGGGCAGCGATTTTTGCCACCCCTGCATATTTCTTCCATTTTTCAGCTAACTCCCAAAAATTTTTCTGAGTTATCCCTTTTGCACTTTTTCTTCCTTGTTCTCTACTCCTTTGCTTGACCTAGCCTATTTAAGTGACCTCCAGTAACCCATGTCACTTAAATTGCACTCTCACTCTCTCGCTCACTTTCCTTTCGTCTGTGATCATGGCTGCAGCACCTTCAGCAAGTTCCTATACACTTGCTCTCGTCCAATCAAGATCATCCCCTATGATGGAAGCATCTCCCTCAAAGGTGAAGATGATGAAATACAAGTATCAAGGTGTCTTCGCACTTACATCAGTCACCTCGAATGTCGATGACATTCGAGATACCGAGATCGGCCACGTGGACATGGTTGAATTCCTAGGGTGAACCAAGACAACAAATCCCAGCACTGGGATAAAGCAGATTGTTGAGAGAAACATCCACCTGGTGGCCACCTTCTCGGTAGTAGCACATCATGTAGAGTTCATCCTCCAGTGTGTGTGCTTTTACAATAAAGAGACTAGATCGGTCTCAGACGCCAGTGGCGGCATGATAATTCAGTTGGACCTCGATTTTATTGACAAAGTTTTCCTATGTCCGCCAGCCACCGAAGTAACCCAAATCAACTTCAAAAATGTGCAAAAGGAGTACGACAAAGACCCCGAAAGGGCAAAGAAGGTCATGAACTATAAATGGCTCAAAACCCTGAGGACCAGTCTATCTAAATGGCCGAAAAGCTTCCCCAGAAGTGATTTCATCGAGGAGGTTGGCGACTTAATCACCCTCCTCAGCAGAGTATGGGGCCTCCCATCCTCTTCTCAATTCCATGAATGGATGTATCCGTTCATAAAGATCATCCTTCAAGGTAAATAGACCATCTTTTGGGGGGAATAGATCAGCAATGCTATCCACAAACAACTGACCAAGGTACAAACCTCTTTCAAATTCTACATGACCTCGTACCTGGTTTATATAGCCACTGTAATGTGATCTTTCTCGGGTTTGACAATAGAGGGAGATAGAAAGACCACCCCGGTCTACTCATACTATCCTCAGCTGACGCTTCAAGGGTCAACGCATCATTTTAGGTGAGTAAATGATGCATTCTTCGCCGTATTCTTGTGTCTCTTTGACCCTCAGCTGGAGCAGAAGAGAGTATCAGACAAGGCCTGGATGGTGGTGAATGGTTATGGCTGCATGTTCCTCCAGTTCTCTACATTTTTCTATCTTTAGGTAGGTTTCTACCAAGGATACCTGTATATGCTCCCTAGATTCCCTTCAGACAGGTTAGCTCTAATGGAGCTTTGCCGACAACTGGCTGTCGTACACGCAAAACAGATGGAACTTAAGAGACCTGACTTCAAGTTTCCTATCTAGATTGGTAGGTTCTCAGTTGCTACATCAACTAAAGCCAAAATTATTGAAATATAAATGCAAATGGTTACCATCAAACCATTCAAAAGATGGGAAAATTTTGACTACAGAGGAGTCAGAGAGACGATCTGAAGGAAAACCCAGTTCCACGAGCCCATGATTGAAGATATCTGGGTAGACATGAGGACGACTGATGAGATAAGGAAAATGGACTATTGCCATCTCACACTTGAACAGATAGAGTACCTCAGGCTCACAAGATCCCTTCAAGTTTAATTGATTATGGGAATATCATAAATAGTAGATATCTGGCAGAAAAGGTCACTAGTTCCCCTCTCCCTCCAATTAACTGGTCTCAGAAGGAACTGACTTCTCTGAGGAAGAGATTTGAACCAATATTGGCTAACACCAATGATTGGTTAGCAGCCAAAGAGATCACCCTGAAAGAATTCATCACAAGATCAGAGGCTGAGTATCAAGCAGAATTGAGAAAAAAGGCAGAGAATTGAATGAAAAACAAAGGTGACGTTCTTTCTCCTTCCATTCCATAGAAGCCTAGAATCATTTTTGTCTCTAAAAAACCTAAGCTTGCACAAGAGCCTGAAATGGTAGCTAAAGGAACCAAAGGACAAAGCCCCAAGGCACAGGTAGCCCAATCCATGGGGAAAGCAGATCAACCTCCGAAACAACCAAGTGTTGGGTCTCCAATCTCACTGGGACAAGCACATCCGATCAAGAGTGCCTCTCCTTCTTCCCCTCAATCTCTTGTACCCACTTCTCCTATTAGTGTTCCCTCTTTTGGAGCCACTTCCCCTTTCAGGGTTGTTTTTGGTGATCCTCAGGGTCCTTCAACAGGTTCCCCTCGCTCTTCCAGATCCATTCCAAGTCTATCATCTCTATCTTTCAACCTGCCACTAAGTCCTGCACTGGAGCCAGAATCACTAATTGATACAGTTTCACCAGTTACTCCAACTGCAACTACTATCACCACTAGTAATGTCAAAACTACTACATTGACACCGACAGAGGCAACTATTGTTACAACAGACACTTCTCTTCCACCTTGGATGTCTGCTTTCACACCAAAAAGAAATAAAATGGCCATCTCCCCAGATGAATTCGACTTTGGTAAGATAATACTGACGAAATCAAAGGCTCCTAAATGGCCAAAAATCCTCTCCAAGTTGGTCGAAGAAAAGGGGCAAAAATTTCTAGAAATTGCCAAGGCTCCTCAGGACGCAGCCCTTGAGGGTTTTGAAATGAGCAGTTATTTCATCTCTCGTGTTGAAATTGGAAAAATTACTCACGAAGGGGTGAAGAGTGATCTTCAGGCAGCAATGGACATTATGGTCCAAAATTTTGACAGGGAAAAGGAAATGAAGGATTTTTATAAAGATAAAACTGAACAGTTAACAACAGTGATCAAGAGGTTCACTATTCCGACTGAAGCAGCAACTCCAGAGGCCTTTTCTGTGGATGATTCAGTCATTCAGAAAGCCAAAAAGACCTATTTAAAGGGGAAAGTCATGGAAAAATATGTTGAAAAGATGCACAATCAGGGAGTCTCTTTGCTGTCAAAAGTTGCAGAAAGAACAGGTAAAATGAAGAGATTGAAAACTCAGGTAGATGAATCTCTCAAGAAATTGGTGGCTTAGAGAAAGATCTCAGCAAATATGAAAAATCTCAAAAAGAGTAATATCTATCGGTGTCATCCCCAACAAAGATTCCTATGTTGAGATCAAGGAATCAACGATCTTCAGGATTCAGGTACTCAAGGATCTAATTGATGATCTTTTCAAGGAAGCTAGTGAAAAGAGTCCTGAGCCTATGAACAAGTTAGAAGCGCTGCCATGCAACTACTTTTGATCATCAATTCCTTTTAGCAGAAGATTTCAGAGTTTTGAGATCCGGAAAGATTTCGAAGGAGCATAATGACTTCGGTGGATATTCTAGATGCTCAGTTAACTCTGGAGAATTTGAAATCCAGGTTAACTAGCCACTCTAAAGCCATCACAGCATTGAAAGACGTGCTAATCAGAGCGAGGGTCATCTCCAAGAATGCAGTTGTGCCAGACAGCATAGGAATTTAGGCATCAATTGCCATGTACGATGCTCATCTGAAGAAGTCTGGCAGCAAAAATTGACTCTCTCTCTCTCTTTCTCTCTCTTCTTCTATCCTTATGCATTTCTGTTTTGTGTAGAATGCTTGCATTTTTGTAAATATGTAATTACTTGTAAATATTTTGGAAAATATCTAAAAGTCAAAGATGAGTCATCTTTGACCAGGATATTTTATATTTTATTATTTTCCATTTTTGAGGATTTTCTCCCTATATATAGTGGAGACCTCATTTGTAATTGGTCTTCTGGAAAATTAATAGCAAACACTACTGAAATTGAAACAACTTTTGAGACTTTGTGCTCAAATTTGTAAATCATATCTAATGAAATAAATGAGAAGCAGGTTTGTTTCAGACTTTGTGTTGAGATTATCTGTGTGATTTAGGAAATAGTTCTTATGTCTTTTTCCTAGAAATATCTTGTTTATTTGATCTTGTATGTAGTGGGCGTGTTTATATTATCTAAAGGCATTTCTAGAGGATAGAAGATAGACTTTGTGCTACTTTTGTCTTTGAGATTCAGTTATCTTTTGTAGTTTCAAGTGAAGACTTTGTGCTTCACTTTACTCTACGGTTATACTTGTTCTGGATCTGTGGGGAAGCTACGGAAGACTTTGTGCTTGCGTGAGCATTCTTGTGACTTTGTTTCTTCAGGTGATCTCTTGCTCTTCATTTGACACCATTCCTAAAAGAAGAGGAACGTTGTTAGCATTAGACCAGGATTTTCCCCCTTTTGTTCTTTATACATTACTTCTGAAAAAAGAGAGGTAGATGTTGTTATACCACCCCCGTGTATTATTTTCTACTTAATTATATATCTGGCACGTAAGTATTAATAGGGAACCTCCCCTTGATGAGAGGAGAGATTTACCTCATCTAGATCTGGTAAAGCCACACTCCTCATGGTGTAAATCTCCCTTATGATGTGGCTGATATCCCCATTTTGTCATCAGTTAGTTGACGACAAAATATTCACCCAACACTAATGTTGATAAGAATAATCAAATTTATAATTTGAGAGAAATTATTTATAATATAAATGTAATTATTTCTCAACATAATGATATAATAAGAGTACTCACCACTCATAATTTTGAGTTACAATCCTCTATTTGAGAAATGAAAAGAGAAACAAGAGAAATTTCAACTCAAACATAAGAATTGATAAGAGTTGTTCCCTCTTTCCTTATTCCTTTACATGAAATGATCTCAATTTGGCACAACACCTAGAATAAAATTTATATGTTGAAGGATGAAAATTAAAAACTTAAGGATGAATCTTAGAAGTAATCTATATAATTCCAAAAATAATTGCAAAAAGTAGAGGATTTTAGCTAGCACATTTGTGTTATTTTTTAGAAAATATTAGCATGCAGGCAGCCTTCATCAGTTTATGTTATTTTTCTACATGAACAATATTATAGATGGAAAATTTAGTTAATCTCCCTTGGTTTTTCACACATAATTAAATATGAACTTGTATTTATGGACATTTTTATATAGAGCACTAAAAAAAGGTAGGATGCCATTTGTGAATTTTATACTTTTAATTTGTTGTTAGGCTATCAATCTAGTTTTATAATAAATCTATTTGTTGGAGAGACATAATTGCATGCCTTGATCTCTACTATAAGGAACTAAATATTATGGTAGCAATCCAATAATATATTTCTAGAATAATAAAGCACTATTGGGTTATGCATGAAACCATAATTTCTAAAAGCAAAGAAATTTATTTCTACTTTTGAACCATTGTATCATATGTATATGAAGAACAAGTATCATGAGTTATTGAGATCTAATAGTGATTATTTTAAAGATTTTATAAACCACCATTATGACAATATCATAAATGATAGTCTTACCAAGTGGGAGACCTTACCTATTTAGTTGAATCATAGGGAAGTCTTGAGGCCCACCAATATTAGATGGAGTCTAAGTATAGCTAAAAAAATTACGTAGATTATCACTTAGATCTTAGAGGAAAGAGGTTAAAATTTCTATATTGGGATGATATTCAAGCCTCCTATAATTCTATGTCCTCAATCTCCTTGAAAAGGTTGTATTTCTCAAACAAAAGTTGAATTTTAAGCTTGGTTGCATATAGTTGGTCAGACATTTTAGAGTCTTGCCAAAGGGCCACCATGTCTGGGGCCATCATTTTCAAGTTTATGATCTAAGTTAGAGATTTGAATTAGGAATTTTGGATTAAATATCAATTAACCCACTTGTTTACAAGAATACTTGAAAAATGTAAAGTGTGGGGGATAAATGCTGATTATTTCATATAGATAATCATAGCTATATAAACTATCCATAAAGTGTTACCTTTGGTTATATATTGTATTAGATTAAATATTTAAAGTATTATCTATGTAGGATATGAATGAAATTTATTCTTTGTTTGTATTTAATTTATTATTTATTATTTACCTTGCTATTATGTCTAACTTGGATGAATAGCATAGTTTTGAGTACAAAAACACATCCTAATGATGGGGTTATTTTGAGAAGGCAACACATAGTTTTGAAAAATATTTTATGTACAATTTTGATGACTTTCTAATTTAGATCCAAAGATATAACACTCTAAAGACATTATAAATATTCTTTTAAAGTTCTCCAAATATGGTTTTATCTGAAGACATACATAGATTCTCCAAATAAGTCTAGGCATGCTATAAAGATCTATACAGGGTGCTCTAAAGACCTATATAAAATGATTCAAAGATACATGGATGTGATCCAAAGACCAATTGGATCCTACTATTTGGGATATTAATTTTGTAGATATCTATAAATATACTTTCTATATTTAGATGTCTTATTTTAGACATTACCATTCATGGTAATGGCTTAAAATAGTCTAGATATATTTGTATCTTTATTTTGTAATCTAGATATGTATATTCAATTTAGGTTAGTTATTTTGTATCTATAGTTATTTGAATTTGTTCCAACACCTTCCTATAAGTATGGGATATGACTCCTATATTGTCTATATTTTGAATAAATAGATTTGGGAATTAAGATAGCTAAGATTTTATACTCTACAAAAAGATGTTGGGATTTGTTTAAATACAAATCTCCTTCTCATTCAAATGAGTGCCTAGTGCTTAGTTGTTGAAGTTAAAGAAAATTTAGAAGTTATAAATAGAGTTCAACATTTGATAGTTGTATACATTATTTTGAATGAAATAGAGATCAATATTTCCATTTATTTCATAGTTTTATCCAAGGTTTAGGAAGGAGAAGATAAATGACTATGGGAAAATTCATCATCTAATACCTCCTCCCTCCTTAAAAATATTGAGTTGTAAACTTAATGGATGAATTGGAGATCGTTTGGCCTCCATAATTATATTTAGGTCACCTTTTATTTTTTCTAGATATGATGCTCAAGATTAGTTTGATCCAACAATATAGATTGTTTATTCCAATCTTAGGGGGGTTAAATGATATATTTAAAGCACTTTTTAAAATTCCTATGGTAAATAATTAATATTATTTTAATAATTTACTATAATCCAATTCAATAAAAATTAGACTTGTTATTGACTTAAGTGTGAACCAAGCCTTGTGATTGGCTAGATTCACCCACAGATGCTTTTATGCACCATGAAAATCTAAACAATATAATTTGAGCTAGTGGTTTCTCAAACCCAACTCACATTAATCAAACATTATTTTTGGGGATTGGAGACATGGGAAAATGAGACCCAATAGTATAAATTAGATATTTATAAGATTATTTTATAGCCTATAGGCTAATAAGAGAAAGTGTGGTTAACAAGGTCACATAGTGACCATGTGACAACTTTCACATTGCAATACATGTAGTTTAGACATGTGAGTTTTTATAGATTCATTGTGCATATTGTGCCATTTTATTAGATACCCAATGGGAAATGTTGTTTTGGAGAATGTGTAATGCACATTTGTCAAAAATAAAAATAAAAATTGGAATGTTTTTGTGTGTTCTCTCATGTCATTTTTTTGGCATGACATTTTGGTATTTGAGCATAGTTAAAACACTGATAGCTTTGGGTATCATTATTTAGTATTAATTTTTCCATAATTAATTTATAGGTTCAATTATTTGGTGTTATGCCTTATTAATGAGGTACAAATAGTACACATGAAGAGTTCCTTAAACTATGGACTCTTCAACTAAGTAAAAAACACTTGGATTATTATTTTGGTCTCCATGCCTGAGAAACCTATGATAGTATTTTTTACATCTATATGTATAGTTGAAAATATGAGGTTTTATGAAGGATTTAAACAAGGCTCGAACTAGGTGTTAATAATTCAGATGGATGAGAGGGACAATGGACTATTGGCTCATGACTAAGCTCTTATGTGATCGGTTGATGTGACTCTTGCATGAATGTTATCTTAAACATATTTCCTTGGAGGAATTATTATGATTTTTATAAAAAATTGATATTATTTCTTAAGACCATGTATATTAATACAAACTAGATAGTAGAGTGTCTTATACATCTAGGGTCTAGATGGGTATTTCTAGGTTTGATGACCTCATTTCAAGAAAATATTGCCTTACCACTCAAGTGGAATGTGATAGAGGGTTGTTTGATATTTTATAAAATTTAGTGATGAGATTGGAATAGATCAAGATGCATTATTTAAGCCATTCCATTTTTCATTGGTTATCAACTCTTGCATTATAATTATTTATAGGAAGGGTTTAGGCATAGTCATTCAGACCAAAATCCTCTTATATGTGAACCCAAAGGGATACAAATACTTAGGGATATACTTAATCCATGTGAGGCATAAATAGACTCATGGTTTTCTACATTAATTTCCAATTGAAACATGTTAGTGTACATGTCAGTGTTTTTAGATTTTAGTCCTCAACTTGTGTGATGAATTGGTGATACCAAGTGGATGGAATTAATATAGAGCCTCATGTGGGTCACTTTGTTTTCAATTATAATTTTGTTGAATGATCTTTTTATACTTTTTGGTAGTGATATATGCCTTATTTTTATCCACACATTAGAGAGAATGTCCATTGGACTTAGATGTTGATTTTGGTTGAAGAAGAATATGTAGTCCTTGAGGCATCTTAACATCAATTGGGTAAGATAACCAACTTAGTTAAAGTGTTTAATGTGTTATAGTGGTACTATTATATTTAGGTTCATGTTTTCTTAATTCCCAATGTATGTCAATATTATTTGGATGATGATATATAAATGCTATATTTAATAACCACTTAAGTTTATGACCCTATCTATAGGGAACTTACTTATATAAAAGGATGTATTATTTATTGTTGTATTTTAAATAATCATATATGAGTGTAATTTATACATTTATTCCTCATATGATGTTTTTCCCCATTATTCTTAAGATTATCACTGATTGTTGTAAAATTTTCTTAGAATACTCATGTGATTGTGTTTCATATTTAACATAAAGGAGCTAAGCCATAGGTAACCATAATGGATATACTACATGATTTTTGTAAGTTGATATGCTGATTGGAGGACCCATTTTGAGTTAGGTATTGGTGTTAGAAGGATCATGTGTCCTTAGGAACACCTATACCTTCTAAAATTATTTTGGTTAGTTTGATCGAGTCATGATATGCTTGTTGTTTACCATGTTTCATAGTTGAGTACCTAGCATAGTTCATGATTATATGAACAAGAGGTATAAATTTATCAATCAATTAATAAAAAATCCTTGGTGATGATTAGAAATTTTTCTTATTAATCAAATTCATTAAGGGCAATTTGTACCTTGTGTAGTGGGTGTTGTAGAAACATGTGATGCTTCTCACCTAAGAAAATGTGAACTTGTTAGCTGGGTTTTGTTCCTTGTTGATTTTAATTATAGGGGAGGGGATATAATAATACCACTTGAGGATTAGCACCACCTATGAGGGGTGAGAATCCTCCTGATAGTAGAAGAATATATTTTGACTTGTGGTAACTTTTTATGTGTAAGGAATTTGGTTATAGATTGATATTATATACACTCCCTTAGATTGGGGAAGAGGTTTTATTTAGTTAATAAATATAAATTATATACCACCTCAATATTTTATATTTGGAAAGTACTTCTCATGTATGTACCCTTTGGTTCCTAAGACCTTCCTTCTATCAAAAGGCTTACATCCACAATCTCTTGTGCTTATTACTTATATATTAGTCTAACCATGTGTTTTTATGATGGCTAGGAACCTCTCAAAACTATATAAACCTACTTATTATCATCATTTTCAAGTTTTAAACCTATAAATATTTTCCAACTTAATGAACACTTATGTCCTAGCCAGATACCAACATTGATGCTAGTGTCTTATACCGAACTAAGTGTCCAGTGCCCTAAAGTCATAAAATTTTAAAATAAAACATATCCATAAGTTTGGCATATGTGATTTAATGTGAGATATTTATAGAA
Source organism: Torreya grandis (assembly GCA_037957365.1). Lineage (NCBI taxonomy): Eukaryota > Viridiplantae > Streptophyta > Pinopsida > Cupressales > Taxaceae > Torreya > Torreya grandis. Next base: position 1,012,658 of record JARHVA010001175.1, on the reverse strand, counting down.
TAGATATATATGTATAATATCAATCTTAATTCATTTCTTACCTAGAATAGACCTAACCATTCACAAAGAATCTCACCAAAGGTACCCAATCAAACATTCAAGTGAGAAAATTTTTCCTATTATCTCTTATTTATTTACCAATCATAGGGAAAACCATCTATAGGTCTATAATATTGAATGAACACTCTATGAGCCATAATTACTAAGTTACAATCTAGGTCATTCTGTGTACTTGATTATCACATATTGCATCCGTATGCACACATAAGCCAACATGTAAGGGATAATTAAATAATTTAGGCCCTATTTGGAGTATTAGATATTTATGTAATGACCATTGATAGAGAGGTCCTTGGGGTAGCTTGACACCATGTACACACCAACCCATTGTTTCCATAGTCACTCTAAGGGTGAAAAAATTAGGGTTTGATCATTTGAAAAAGAATGATAGCCTATACACAAGATATGAAAAAACAAAATTAAAGGTGATAAAAAAACCTATAATTTTCCAAGTTGTCACACCTATATGTAGTTGATATTTCTTACTAGACACCTACATCTAAGTTAGATAATAGTATTAATGCAACCTTCCAAATCTGATGCAAGTGTCTGAGGCCCTAAAATGTAAATATCTAGAATCTAAAAATTGTTTGAGGATATTAATTTAGATAAATCCTAGCCTATTTCATCCCAAATTTAAATGTGTAGTAAACTAACTAATTAATATTATTATAAATGTATTTCAATATCAATCAATAGTTGTACTTTCTATTTTTAGTGTATATCAATATTATAAAATTAAAACATTGTTTATTTGAATTTGAAAATTAATTAGCCTATTATATATATTTTTATCACCCTTTTGGTTATTCATCAATATATATTATTAACCCTATAATATATTTAACCATCTCAATTTAGGGTTAAATAGCTATTTTGGTTATCTATATTGATGAATATTAATTCCACACTACTAGATTTATTATTCTTAAACATGTATTTGATTATTCATATGTGTTTATGATTGGTATTAGTTTATTACCATTGATATATGATGCTTTGGATATGTCACGTGGATTGAGATTGGTGCATTTTTTTATTCTACACTTTTAACTATCTAAGGTAGGGAATTTTATGTGTGAATTGTTGTACAAGTGATATGGGCTAAAAAGGGAACCAAGACTACATCAAGCATGATAAAATCATTAGTAAAGTGGTGATATTCTGCTTGAACCTACCATGACCTAAACTACTTATTTATTTTATATACCTAGTCAAAAGTGTATACATCATTATCCCATTTAGCACTATTCACACCTTTCATCCTTAACCTTATGAGTTATCTTTAAGTTTTATTTCATTCATAAAGTGTTTTTTAATCCACTTAAGGAAACCCTTTTGACTCAAAAAATTAGATGGATTGGAAGATCCAACTTTAGAGAGTGACATAAAGTGGTTCTTGGATATTTTGTGTTGATTTTTATGTCCTTAGACCAATAGGAAAGTTGGATATTTTTCCAATGAGTCATAGAATAATTTCAAGGCATCCCATGTAAAATTTATGGCATGGGACATTAGGTTCATTTATGAGGTATGTAATTTCTTTCTTTCCCACATATCTTGTAAGTGGAGTTATGGAGAGGGAGGACTTTTTGACCATGAGTCAAGGGATGAGAAGGGACACATGTTACTTTCAATTAGATTTTAGATAATAGATTTGAGCCTATATGAATAAATAAATCATTTATTTAGAGGAAACTTACTAATTTTATAAAATTAGAGTGGATAAGAAAAGGAGAAAGAGGAGGATGAGCTTAGAGGAAGATCTTAGAGAAGGAGATGGGTATTCATTGCCCAAAGCTTGATATAGGTGTTCTTGAGTGGATTCAAGAAGGAAAAAATGTAGGATTCCATGCACCATTTGAATTAATTTTGTATTTATTAAAATTACATTTATCCTTTCATTTATTTTCAATTTTATTTATATTTCATAGTTATGCCAATAGCCACCATGTAGTTTTAATGCTCATTTAGGATTGGAGATGTAATATCACTAAAAAAATATTGGCCATTTTTATGCCATTTTATTTTCTTAAAGTGGAAAATTTATGCTTAAAATTTTGTTTTTTTAATTTGCATGCTTGTTATGCACTCTCATGTATTGGTAATGGTAAATGGAAAAAATTCTTGATGTCCTTTATGTAGTTTGATTCCTAGTATTTGAAGCAAAAATTGACATCTTGGTGACCTCCTATATGTTTTTTTGTTTTTTGTATTTATATTTGGTTAATGGAACCTTAGTTCATAAGGGCAAAGAAATGGTATAAGAAGGGTGAGTTATCCCCATGTTCTTTTTCTTCCACGTGTATTATTGGTGTTGGAAATATTTGTATGGCTGATTGTTATATTTTGGTGTTTGATATCATGTTTTCTTTCTTTATATGTTGATTTTGGATATGGAATCCAATTTTGTGTAGTTAAACTTATAGCCTCTCAGATGTATTTCCTAGTGAGCATTCCTTATCTAGTATTGCTACCATTTAAACCTCATTTTATAAACTTGTCTACCTTAAACCATGATGTGATGATGCTTAGAGATAAGAATATTAGGATTGGGGGTGCCTAGGGAAGATTATTGATTATGGAAAAGGGATAGGAAATGAACCCCTCTTTCATTTGGCATTGTGATTGTTGGTGTATTTCATGTTAAGATCAACTTGCTTAACACTTTGTATAAATTAATAAATAAATTATATTGGGAATCTAAGAGGCATGTTATGACTACTATTTTATTTTTTATAATGTATCTATTTGAAGAAATAAAATTTTATTAATCATTATAAATAGTTCAGTGTTTCTTTAACACTTTGATGCTCTTCCTAATAAGTGTATTGGGCTGTAAAATTAATGAAATGATTATTTATATTCCTAACTAAAATTTTATATTCTAGAATGGACATGTCTATCTAAATAGTTTTTAGTTGACTAAAAATGAAAGTGTTATCTTTCCTAAAATTTTGAAATTCATTATTTTGTGTGAAGCCAGAGATGGCTAGATGTAATTGTATAATTTTATATATTTAAAAGAATTATAATTTCTATTATATGATAAATTAGGAATAACTAGGGAATTAATGCAATTTACAACATAATATTTGGAGTAATGGGTGATTTTGTATTAAGTTTTGATATTTTTTCTCTAAATTTCATTACAAATCCTTGGGAAATTAATGTAAGTTAGTGAAATTTGTAATCATATAAAATGAGTTACTTAGATGCCCTAAATAGGTTTATAATTATATTATAAAAATTAGGATCGAATGTCACTAGTTTCATAAAATTTTGAACCTTGATGCTCTAGTTATGAATTTTTTAAATTAATCCCTCAATAGGGAACTTTCCTAAACATGCATATCCTTTATAAGGGCACTATACCATTTTATATAGCGTAACCTAGTGTTATATTGATGACATTGGTTTAGTCCCCTGAAGGGATAATATATTACATGGTAGGTTAAAGACTTAGTCTAGCAATTTATCAAACTATTTGTTCACATGTTGTGGCTATATTTTTCAAATGGTTTTTTATCTTGGAGACCAACCCAAAAAACTCCATTATATTTAGGGGGTGCTCAACCCATGTTCATTACCACTCATTGTTTTGAAAAAAAATATACAATTAGTGATATTATATGAAATTTATTTTATTTATTATTAAATTGTATAAGATTTTCATAAAAATTTAAAAAATTCACCCATTGTTTTTAACTATTAAGTTTATGATATATATTTTACAAAAATAATTCCCTTATATGTTTCGTTAATTCCAACATGTTTCACGAAATCACATACTAGATTATTTCATCCACCCATGGTAGTTATGAATGGTCATATAAATCCAAGTTAAGTGTCATTTTTAAATTATAAAAATAGACCCATGGCATGCCAATTAACCTTTGAAAGACCTTATCCTTCTAAAAATGGGGTAGAATAGAAGAAAATGCGTGTAATCACTGCAAATCTATAATTAAAAGGTAAATTAGATTTAGATAACCAAACTAGGGTATTTAGTATAATAAGTGTCTTAGAATTGATGATTAAATAATTCATTACATTATTTTTATCTCTATGTTATTTTCATGTACAAATATGGACATTATTTAATCCATGACACTCTTTAAGATCATGCAGGTTCATACAATTCTATTCTCAATAGAGTCTTAAGATATAATTAGTTATGAAAACATTTCAACCATGATTTATGGTCAAATATCTCCAAATAATCCATAAGGTTATTTCAAAGGATGTATATTTTTAAATATATAAGTATATACTTAGGGTTACCTCAATCCTTTCATAACGTTAAGTCATAATTTAAATAATGTAATGAGCAAAAAAATTTAATATGATATTAAATTTAATTAATATTCCATTTTAATCCAAATAAAGGCTATATATAGATCAAGTTAAGACCTTCAAAATCATAACTCCTGTAGAAAATAAATATCATTCTAAGCTAAGAGTCTTAATCATTGACAACAAGAAAATCAAAATAATATTACAAACAAATGAAATGCAAAGATAAGGTAAATCATATGATATTCAAAATAATACATGCAAGTAAAAATTACAAACCTTTCATAAGTAGGCAAGGAAAAATAATAAATAAGCCTAACTAACCAATGTGGGATAAATCTACACAAAGGAAAAAACTAGGAAAAGATGAAAAACTATCTAAAACCTAGTAAGCATGAGTAAATACTCTAACAACTCCCTTAAATGAACCTATGGGATAAAAATATCCAAAAAACAAAGTGTCATATCCACAATATGAGTCCCAGTAACAAGTCCTGATAAGGTACTCATGTAAAATATATATCCATGAAATAAATAAGGAAGATGTACTCACAAATACCCCCAAGGATAAATTTTGAAACCCTAAGCATGCCACATAACTCAAGGAAATGAGGTGATGCAAAAGGCTTCATGAAGATTTTAACAGCTTGTTGCTAAGTTAGAATATACTCTAAGCAAATAACTCTATCCTAAATGTGTTGATGAATGAAGTATATGTGTATCTCTATATGCTTGGTCTATTAGTGCTCAACTAGGTTGTAGGATATGTGAATTTAACTCTAGTTTTCACACTAAAGTATAGTGGGTGAATCTTGCATGAATCCAAACTCTATAAATAATAGATAAATCAAAAGAAATCACTAACTAATTATAACTACTACCCTATACTCAACATCTATATATGAAATTACAATAGCCTTTTACTTCTTACACACCTAAATAACTGGATAAGAACCAAGACAAAATATGTAGATAGAAGTGAAGTGTCTATTATCAAGATAACCTACCAATATGAATTAATGTACCTAACCAAGTAAAAACCCTGGTATAGTGTAATCTAAAATGGGTAATGTTTCATAGATATTCTAAAATCCTCTTGGAAGCCTACCAATGATTATCATGAAGAGCATGTACAAACTTAGGTACAATCCCAACCAAAAATTAAATGTTAGGGTGAGTATGATTCAATTATAAAAGACTTCCAATCATCTACCTATAAAATATAGGATCACTAAGAGTAGTGTAGGTAGAAGTGAGAGTGACTCCAAAATGAAAAGGAGAGGGTCTTGGCTTGCAATAACCATGCCAAAATACTGAAGAAGAGCAAGGGTGTAATTATGATGACTCAAATAAAAACCTAAATCTATTTGAGAAATATGTAAACTAAGGAAGAAGTGCAAAAGACCAAGATCTATCATATCAAACTATGTTAAAAGAGCCTATTAAATAGATTGAATCTAAGAAGAGGAACTACCTATGAAAATTAGATCATCAACATACAAGACCGGTATAAAAATATCCTCCCCAACATGTTGTATATATTTTATAGGATCAAAGTGGTAACGAAAAAATCCAATAGAGAGAATAAAATATTCTATCTTCTCATACCAAGCCTAAAGGGCCTATTTGAGATCATAAAAAGACCTCCTAAGTTGACAAACAAGAAAAGAATCATGAACAAACCACTAGGTTGATCCATATAGATTTCCTCTTGAAAATATCCATGTAAGAAGGCACTCTTAACATCCATCTGATATACTAACCAACCCTATGATACTACTAACCAACCCTATGATACAACAAGAGAAAGTATAAGGCAAAAATAATCCATCTTGGTAATGGGTGCAAAATTATGAAAGTAGTAAATTCCTTTAACTTGTGAGAAACCATTTTCAATAATATTTATCAATAGACCCATCAATTGCATACTTGGTGTAGTATATCCACTTACACCTAACCAAATTTCTTCCCTTCGAAAGAGATAAAAAAATCCCAAGAATGATTCTTCATCAAAGAAGAATACTCATTTGCCATCATATCATCCCACTCTTGTATCCTATGAGCCTATGAAAAATATTATGGATCCCCACAGAATGCTTGATAGAAAATACCAATACCTATAGAATTTTCATTATGATGTATAGTGGGTGGAAGATCTTGTATAAAAGGTGTTACCTAAGAAACTTTAGTATGAGCCCATAATGCCATAGTGAAAACATCAATGGGAATAGGATCCTCAATATTCATAACCTCCTTAGGGGTATCCTGAACTAGCTCCTCAAAGAATGAATCCTCAAGAGAAGGTGAGGAATCAACAAAAGAAGAAGAAGAAGAAGGCATGAAAGAATATGAAGATTCATGAGAAGTGAAATTCTCATCAAATTGTACGTGTTAAAAAAACATCATGAGTACTAGAATACAAAAGGTGATAATTTCACATATCCTTGAAATAACCTATAAATAATTAGGGTTTTCTCTTCTTATCCAATGATTTCCTTTCCTTATTTGGTATAAACACCCAATCATTGCTGCCAAAAACTTTTAAAAATGAGACATCAATCTTGGTTCCAAACCAAGCCTCCTTTGGAGTTAAATTCTCAAGTGATCTATGTTGTGTGTGATTTTGAATGTAATTCACATATTTAACTACTTATACCCAATAGATAGGAGGTAAATACTATGAATGCATCATGAAATTATTGATCTCATTCAAAGTTTGATTCTTTCATTCTTCTAAGTCATTATATTATGGAGTATGAGGAATAGAAATTTGTTGAACAATACCATAAGTTGCCAAAAAATCAAAGAAATCTCAGTTAAAGTTCTCCCTCCATTATTAGTATTAAGCTTATTGATACAAATATAATATTATTTCTCAACCAAAGTCTTAAATACTTTGAAGTGTGAAAAAAAATCACTCTTGTACTTGAGAAAATAAACCCAAGTATGCTTCAATAAATTATCAATAAAAGTAAATGTATACTTAACTTTATTGAAAGGAGTAGGAAAGACCATCAAATCATTATTCATAAGATCAAGTGTTGAAGAAGATCTCATAGACATACCCTTAGGAAATGGATATTGTTATTTTTTTCCTAATGCACAACTAGGGCAAACTCCATCAAGACATGAAACTATAGGAAGAAATTCAACCATACTATGAGTACTCAACTCTTTCAATTATCTATAATTAATATGTCTAAATCTCTCATGCCAATGACTACTCTTGGAATCTGCATGAGATACCAAACATATCCGTCCCTATAAGAGGAGTATCATTAAAACCCTTAAAGTAATAGATTTGAGAGCTATGATCAAAAACACCATGTGTAATGAGTGTGTGAGGCTCTATCAATGCCTAAACTTTAGCCCCCTGAGGTGTGAAATTTAATATCTTATCTTGAATAAAATGACAAATATAATAAATAAAAAGTAAATTTGTTATGATTTTAGGGATATATATTGCATCATTGATGCAACCTCCCTCAAGATGTATATCACCCTTTACCTTAACATAAATAAATTAAGAATATCCAACCTTAATGTTGGAAGTAGAACTCAAACCAAGAGATACAAATGACACTTTATAAGAATTCATGTGGTGAGAAGCACCATAATCTATGACCCAACTATCTAAAATAGGTGATTGAGATATTCCAACAACATTAAGTACCTTTGGATGTTTTTTGGGTGGAGTGGAGATAGAAATATTGTGTTTGATGATTTCATCTTCAAATGATTCCATTCTCTTAAAACACCTAAATTATTCATGACTAGTCCCCCCACAAAAAGAGCATGAAAGGCAAGACTTATTCTTGGATTTTGAATATGACTTGGGTTTAGAGTTATTAGGTTTAGGGAAAATTTGAGATGGAGGAGGAGTATTCTTGGATTTACTCTTTAATTTTCCCTTTCTCTTAGGATTAGATGTTACCAATGTTTTTTAAGAGGTGGAAGGCTCAAGTTGAGACAATTTAGATTCCTCCCTAGTAAGTGTCTCACAAAATAACTTGAAATTAGGCATTTGAAATGTGAAACCTAAGGCATCCATTCTAGATAAAATGGTATAAGCAAATATTTGTAATGGACCTTTAAACTTGGATAAAATTAGGTACACACACTCTTAATTTTTCTTGTTTCATCCACTCCCCTTTAATTATGCCAACAAATTTTTAAACTTAGTGAAATAGTCTACAATAGAGGGAACAACTTAAAGATTGAGAGTAGTAATATCCACTTCAAGCTTCATGGCTCTCATATGATCTACTTTCCCAAATAAACCCTTTATTTTAGCCCATATTTTGAATGTAGAATCACATCTATCAAAATGAAAAAAATAAGGTCACTCACATAACCCCCAATCAAACCCATACACTCTTCAAATTTACATTGATTCTAAAAATTTCCATATTATATAGTGAACTATGGTTGAAATTAACTCAATAAAGACCATAATCTTTTGCATTTAATGATTATTTCCATTCTAGGTCTTTATGTATGGTAATTATGTGTTGTCAAAGTCTCACATTGATTTAAACCATAAGAATAATCAATGCTATCAAATCACCAAATAGCATAAATAATGAAAAAAAAATGCACAAATCAGCACCAACACAATGCCTCAAAAGATTTGTATTGAGCCCTTGCTGCAAAATTTGGCACTTTATAAAGTACTAATTTTAAAAAAAAATATGACACCAATGGATAGAAAATTCAAAACCATACACTTTTGAAAAAAACCGAATTCAATTATGAGTTATAGTTAAAAAGATATCAGCTTTATGAATTCCTATAAATAGGTCAAAAGTAATAATAATTGCACTACAAGATAATTTTCATTACCGAAAATGGTAATGAACCTACCTTTAAACCACTCATTAGAACCATAATTAAACCAAAAATATTCTCAAGTCAACATAAGTAGAAAAAAACAAGTTATGTGTTTAGAGTAGCTATAGAGAGGGGGGGGGGGTTTGAATTACTGGACAACAATGTGCATTCAATTCCAAAACCCATTCATCATTCATTAATCTGATCTAGCAACATGAACATGAAATCTTAAACATCAAAACATGAATAAGAACATAAATCACATGAACACATTATTTATGTAGGAAACCCTCTAGGGGGAGAAAACCCACTCTCAAGCCTAAAAAAACAATGGACTACTATCTTATAAGATGAAGCAAACAAGAGACTTTAGACCAACACCAACTGATCAAAGAGCATCCACCCCTCAATTTAGTCTAGCTCCAACTAGACCATTAGTTAGATCTAACTAGAAAGGAGGCTACAAACCTCTAGGTGATTGAGAACCAACTTAACCACCTTTTTTATAATGTCCACCACTAATTTTATGTCTTATACACTTGATGATAACCTTATCTTGTTCTAACACTTGCAAAATTACTTCTCTTCTCAAGGTAAGCACACCTACCTCATTCATTCAACTAAGTCACCATTTAGACTACTAGGTATAATGAATTTTTTAGCTCATGAACATGATATATCAACATGACTGATCTTATTCACCCTTTAAATGTCCTCAATGACCCTTCTCTTCTCCTTGACTGAGCTCTTTCCTTTGCTTGAATGCACTATGCTCTCAACCTCTACAAATAGGCCAATTTGACCTTGTATATATATCACTCCATCATCTAATCCATCTTGGTTAGACAAGATAATTCACATACTTTTCTCACCCATTTAAATATCCTCATACATGTCATCAAGCCAACTCAAACACTCCATAGGTCATCCATACTTCAAAATAAACTTAATCATCCTTTAGATCTTAATTAGGCCTAATGCATTCGCCCTTATAGGTCATTCACCACATATGACAATATCCATGAATAATAACCCTAAAAAATTATTTTAAAACATAAAAAATACCTAAAATATATCATTTCCCACTCCCACATTGGTCTAAAACATCTATAACCGTAATTCATACATTGAACTAGGCCTTTTAGAGTACTTGTTAATAGGCCTAAAAACCCAGAAAACACAGTCATATAGAATTGAAGCATAAAAAATATTTTCTCAAACAAACACATAAAAAAAAACATGTATAGGTCCTCCATGACTTAAAAAACACCTAAAAATCCATTTTTCATCTTCATATAACTCACATAGGTCCAAACCAACTCACACAAACTGTTTACTCAAACTAGTTAAGCACCCCAAAAACTTAGTCAAATAACTTTGAATGATCCAACTAAATTGGAGACAAAATAAGAAGACCAAATACATGTAATAAATATTTAAAAATTATATAATATCACCAAGCTTTCACTCACCTCAAACTTTGCTCAAAACAGCTCAAACTAGCCTCTTTAAATAGTGGCGCCACTCTCGACTGCCTATAAGTTTCAAAAAGTAGTCATGTAGATTTTATTGTATAGCACATGAAAGAAAACTTTAATACCATATAATCCACATTAATATCATTATATTTTATCTATATTTCAACCTCCAATAATTAATTCTCATTTCCAACTAGCTTTCATTAGTCTAACAGGCCAATTCCTTAGATCACTATATCATAGTCTTCATTGCTCAAATAAACCACTTCAAAAGCACCTTATTGCCTATGTATGGTCATAAAAATAACATAAAAATCAAGGATAAATAATTCATAGGTATTTAAAAAATACCCCAAACCATTGGATTCATCCCTACTCACCTACACACCATCCCTCAATGGATTCTCAGTCATACTGGCTTTTTGTCACTATTTTCACCACTCTATAGATTAGTGACTAGTCAACTTGATTGACTTAGATAATTAAAACAATGACTGTTTCTTACCAAAACAACTCTATAGACTTGAATATCAAGTCCTAGCCTTCAATCTCCAATAACTCTCATGTGTTGACTCAGTCAACCCTACTTGTAGCATTAAAATCTTTAAAAATAAGCATATTTTTGTACCTTATACTTACTACCTTGATAGACCACTACCACCTAGAGATGACTAAAGGATTCCTATATACCTTCCAATATTAAAATTTTGTTTACAAATCCGTTATGGGTCCTTTATAGAAATATATTTCCAATTCCTCTATTATGAGGGTTTATAAAGGGTTTTAACCAATTTACATTTTTAACGAATGTTCATAAATCTTTGCCCCTTAACTCCTAAACCAATGCTTGTAAAACATTCTTAGGTAAATTACCCAACTACTAGAAAGATATTATCTTCCCATGCAAACCATTCACATGCCAAAAATCTTGAAAAACTTGCTCATGGCTCCTTGCACTCATTTCTAATACCCTTTGAAGATTTTAAACAAATTTCTAACTTTATAGCTCAATGTCTAACACCAAACCTCATCAACATGCTTGAAAAAAATTTCCTAACCATCTCTCATGAAATAAATCTTCATCAACCTACAGACACTCTTTGACCCTTCACAAGGCCTCACAAGCCCACCTAGGCTAACTAGTCCAATGGCCAAACTATCTTGTAAACCACTAGTTACATCTTTCAAACCATATATATCACTTTTTAGCATCCTATACATGTCAAAAATGCATATTAAAAGAATATTAATCTCATTATCATGATATATATCTCAAAGTACTCAAAACCCCATAGGCAACCACACATGGTCAAGCCTATAAGGCATATGATGACTTGCACTCCAATTGAAGACTAGCTGGAAGGACTCTAATTTATCTCTCAACCACATGGAAATACCATGTACTATATATTAATTCTCCATTCTATCCACTCATGCTTTCATAGAACCAACTTCTCCCACAAGATTTTTCTATCAATCAAGATTGAGCTGAGCACTAAGATCATACATATTAGACCAAGAACACTCTCATACCACTTTTTCATCACTAACTCCACTTGAAATTAATGAAAAAAAATCACTACCACTAATATACCAATAATATCCCCCTTTGTCATTGATGGCAAAACTCCTTTTCTCTCTTCTCCTTTGCCAAAATGACAAAGTGGACTCATCTACCAAATAGGCTCTTCTATCTTTAATCAAGAAAATTCATAACACAACGAAGAACACATACCTTTATCTCTCATATTTTTAAACTCAGAGCATACCAAATATTATTAATATATCACAAAGCAACCATAATGCTTCCCCTTAGACCAAGCTCTTTGTAAGAACCAACTCAAGTCATAGCTCCAAAATACCTAGAAGATCCTTAGACCTAACCACTAGGAAAGCACACTAGGTCCCCCTCAGACCCTACTCCACTTTAAATTCTCCCCCTTAGTTTTTAAAACCCATGCATATATACAAGACTTCTAATAATATCTACCATTACTTTAAATAGCAATAAAAACACCATAACACTATGCAAGTTCACATACCTTTGCACTCAAGGCACCCTGTAGACCACCAAAGGAACTTAAAGTATAGAAAAATATCTAAATAATGCTTATAATATACCAAACTACTCATATATAACAAAAAAATCCACCCTTCTTTGGAAAGATATCACAAAATTGCTCAATATTTCCATTAGGCTGACTTAGACCTCTTGTAGCCCTATTTGGCCACTGCAAACCTCATAAATCTCCATGTGTAGACTTTAAGATCATGAAAGTCTATATTTGAATTATATTACCATTCCTCATCATACATTCCAATAATGAGCTCCCAAATCATCCTCCTTAGTAGACTTCCTTCTTTAGCCTACTAGCTAATTAAGCCTCCTAGAAGACCAAAACATGAATACATTAAAAAATGCTTACCTTCAGATCATTATAATTTTTTTTCATCTACCCATTTTTCCCATTTATTTGATTTGAATATTTCAACCTCCAAATCCAAAGATAGACCACTTTTTAAATAATTCCTAAATGACTAGGCCTTTAAATTTAACCTTGGTCAAAGGTCAACCTCTAGTGAATGTAGACACCTAAGATGGATACCATACTTAGAGACCATCTATCCATACTTTTGGACCAAATTTTAAGCTCCCACTCCATGAGGAATAAAGACTTCATTCGGTTTGGTTTTGACTTTCTCCTCCTTGGGTTAAAATTGAGTCAACAGTGAGCATATAAAATTCAAAAATCTTCCTTAAAATACCTTTAATGAAGGAATCCACCTAGAACACACACCATTAAGGTGTAAAAATATTCTTTAGTAGATAACTCTTTTTCACACTCACGCAAGCTCATGGACTTACCTAAGAACCACTAATCTGGACTTACAGAGTCATCATACCCAACTAACACCATGACTAAAAGATCAAAATCAAACTTGAGTACCTCTTAGTCATCATAAAGTCTTATTTCCTAGTTAGGTATTATAAAACCAACTTGAATCAACTTTATCCAACCTTCTAGCCCTAATAAAACACAAAAAGAGCATATTGGGCACACTTTAGGTAGTCATCACTACCAAAATTGGTCAAGTCTAACTTTTGACCACAAAACTAACATTTGAGCTCATCAACGACTAGGAGACTTGAACATACATCATAAAAAAAGTCTGATTAAAACTCAAAAATGACACTTAAATGATCAAAATGACACTTTAGAACTAGGAGACTTGAACATACCTTTTGAAGAACTCACATGATTCACCTCATACAAAAATATCTCATGAAGCATAAAAAGATACCTCTAATCCCTCAACCCTTTATCCTTTAGGCATCACAAGTCATTATTTTTAAGAATTCTTCAAAGTACTCCATGATAACATAGTCATATAGTGTTTCTAAGATCCAGACAGTGTTTGACTCTCACAAGGAGTTTATGTCCACTAGAGTCCAAAGATCATTGTCTCCTGAGGCATGGGTTGTTGAGGCAGCTAAGGTAGAGGATGGATGGACAGAAGTTAGGAGAAAGAAGTCTAAGCCTTTGGTCCTCCTCTAGATATGAATCTTCGGTCATGTAAAAAGAAAAATCTTATTTTAAAAGATTCATCCAAAGTTCCCTTTTGCTGACTGGTTTATCAGGGGCTGTAAATTGGTCACTTTTTTTGGTTTGCTGGTTACTGGTCTGGAAGGTTGTTCAGCTTGCTGTTCCAGTTGGTTAACCTTCAGATCAGTGTTTTGACAATTGTTTTTCTTGGTCTTATTTTTTGGTTATAGGTCCTTGTAAAACCTGGTTTGGGTACTATTCTGTAATCAGGTTCTTTTGTTAACCTGGTTGTGCTTTAAGGCTTTTCTTTCACCTTGTGTAGGGTTTTGAGGTCCCTTCAAAACCTATTTTTACCTTAATCTAAAACATAGTCATATAGTTTTGTGTATACACCTGCTCTCTCTTAATCATCTGATAAGCAATATTTCCTTCAAAACACTCTACATAGAATACCAAAATGAGTGTACTGAGGATACATGATCCTAAGGTCATATTCAACCTTTTAGAACACTAAACTCTTCTTGAAGACTCTTCATATATAATCAAAGAATCAACTTCAATAAGCATTGTCTGGCTCTAATAGGAAACTCAGAACTTGTCATCTACAAAACATTGAGATCTTATTAAAAATTTATGAACACCAATTATCAACTTGAAAAACATTTGTCTTGAAATCCAATCCCAAAATCATTATCTTTCACTTTTTGAGCTAGCATTTTAAATCTGATATCAAAGGATCAATCTCACCCTCATAATTAAGACTCAAAACTTATGGTATCTTTAGATATGTAACAAAGACCAAACAACATTCTTACAAGCATTCAATGATCCTCAAATCATTATCCCTTTCTGAAAAAATCTCATCTACAAGGTACACACTCAACATAAATTCTTGAAATGATATTCTTCAACTTTTATAACAAGCATACTCAGAATTTTGATAAGAAACTCAAAATAACATAAAACCTTAAATATTACTAGAAATCTCTTTCAAGATCACAAATAATTTTGTGAAGATATAAAAATAATAAACATCTTCAAAACTTCTATGACCATGTTATGATATAGGTTTCTTTGAACCTCTTGAGGCATCACACATGCTTTCCAAGCACTCTTGTAAACATGCAGATCTTATTGATAATATCAAAACTTATATGCTTAATCACCATATAGACACAAATGTACATTAAAACATTTATAACTTATGATGTATAAAACAAACTTAAAATAAGTCTCATCAACATGCTTAGGATTCTTTAGCTTGATGATCAACTCATCCTTCACTTGCATACCTCTGCCTACTTGCTTCACCAAGATGACTTTACATAACTTTATTCTACCACATTCAATAATATTTAACATTAAATTTAGGTTTTATCTTGTATTTTTATTCAACATAATTATTATCCATTATAATATGCCTTCTTTGATAAAACTTCAATCTTGAAAAAACATGTATAATAGCAAACAACTCACCTTGACTTGAGCAAAGAATAATCCATACCTTGACATCCTTCTCCACATTAGAGAAACATTAAAATTTAATCAAACCTTTAATTCAAAATTCATAAAACATGAATTAATATGGCAACAAATAGGATAATATAATGATCATCACCAACTCTACCACCAAGTTGACTACGCAGACACAAACAACCAAGCTACTCACAAGATTGCCTTCCAAGATAATTAAGCCTCAAGAAGGACCTGATATGATACCAATTTTTGAGATTAGATACAAATATTGGGGTGAATAATTATACAATAATGTACATTCAATTCCAAAACCCATTCATCATTCATTAATCTGATTTAGCAACATGAACATGAAAGCTTAAACATCAAAACATGAACAAGAGCATACATCACATAAGCACATAATTTATGTAGGAAACCCTCTAGAGGGATGAAACCAAATATAAATAATAATAAAAAATAATTTAATAATATCCTATAATATGAAGAAAACAAGATACTTTAGACCAACACCAATTAATCAAGGAGCATCCACCCGTCAATTTAGTCCAGCTTTGCCTAGACTTTTAACTATCTCTAACTATTAAGGAGGATAAAAACCCATAGGTTATTAATTAACAACTCAAAAATATATAATATAATTTATAAAATTTATCTAATGTCTTCTACACCTGATGGTGACCTCTTATTCTAACACCTACAAAACTTCTTCTCTTCTCAAGGCATGCACAATTACCTTAATCGTTCAACCAGTTCACTCTTTCTACTATTAGGTATAATGATTTGTTTATCTCATGAAAATGATCAATAAAAAATGAATAATACTCTTCACCCTCTTAAGGTCCTCAATTACCCATATCTACTCCTTAACGGATATCTTTCCTTCTCTTGAATGCACTCTGCTCTCACACCTTTACAAATAGGGCAATTTGACCTTGTATATATATCACTCCATCACCTAACCCAAATTGGTCAGAAAATATAATTCAAATACTTGTATTAAAAATATAAAATATCCTATTACATTCCATAAATCCAACTCAAACACTCCATATCTCGTGCATACTTCAAAATAAGCTTAATCTTCCTTTTAGATCTCAATTAGGCCTAATACATTAGCCCTTATAGATCATTCACCACATATGACGATATCCATGAATAATATCCCCAAAAAATGCTTAAAAAACATAAAAAATACCTAAAATATATAATTTATAACTCCCACATGGATCTAAAACATATGGAACTCTAATTCATACCTTAAACCAAGCCTTTTAGATTACTCACTAATAGGCCTAGAAAACTAGAAAACACAGTCATATATAATTAAAGTATATAAAATATTTTATAAAATAAAAACATAAAAAAACACATTTATAGGTCCTAAATTAATTTAAAAACACCTTTGAATCCATTTTTTATCTTGACATAGCTCACACAGGTCCAAACCAACTCACACAAATGGTTTACTCAAACTAGTCAAGCACCCCAGAAACTCAAGCAAAGAACATTGAATATTCCAACCAAAATAGAGACAATCTATGATGAAAAAATAAATTTAATAAATCTATGACACTTATATAATATCACCAAGCTTTCATTCACCTCAAATTCTACTCATAATAATTCAAACTAACCTCTTCAAATAGGCTACTCCAGACTGCCTACAAGCTCCAATAACAAGTCATGCAGATATTATTATCTAGCTCATGAAAGAACAATTTAATACATTATATTCCTCATTAATATATTATATGTGATATAAATTTCAACCTCCAATATTTATTTCTCATGTCAAATTAGATTTCATTGGTCTAATAGGCCAATTCCTTAGATCACTATATCACAGTCTTCATTGCTCAGATAAGCCACTTTGAAAGCACCTTATTTCATATGTCACATAAAAATAAATTTAACATAAGTAATAGGTATTAAAAAAATAACCCAAACCATTTTATTCATCCCTACTCACCTACACACCATTCCTAAATAGATTCTCACTCATACTAGCTTTTTGTCACTATTTTCACCATTTGTAGATTAACAACTAGTCAATTTGATTGACATAGATAATTTACATAGTGAATAATTATTGGTAAAAAAAGATATATGTACTTCAATAAAAATTCATGGCCTTCAATCTAAAATAAATCTCATGTATTGACTCAGTGAACCCTTTTTGTAGCACTAAAATCTTTAAAAACAAACATATTTATGTACCTTTTACTTACTACCCTGACACACCACTACCACCTGGAGATTCCTATAGGATTCCTATATACCTTCCAATAGTCAATTTTTTTTAAACAATCCATTCTGAGTCCTTTCTATCAATATCTTTCCAATCACTCTATTATGAGGGTTTATAAAGGGTTTTAAATGGTTTACATTCTTAAAGAATGTTCATAAATTTATACCCCTTAACTCCTAAAAAAATGATTGGAAAAAAATCTTATGGATCTTCCCCAGCTATTCCAAATATCTTATCTTCCCATTAAAACCTTGTACATGCCAACAATCATGAGAAACTTCCTCTTAGGCTCCTTGCACTAATTTCTAGCACCCTTTGAAGCTTCTAAACAAATTTTATGGCTTTGTAGATGAATATCTAACCTCAAACCTTATAAACGTGATTTAAAAAAAAATTATTGAACATCTCTCATGCAAAAAAAAGGCTTCATTAGCCTGCAAACACTCTTTGACCCTTCACAAGGCCTCACAAGCCCATGTATGCCAACTAGGCCAATGGCCAAACTATCTTACAGACCACTAGCCACCTCTTGAAAACTAGCTATCTAACTTATTATAATCCTATACATGTCTAACATGCATATTAAAAGCATACTAAGCTCCTTATAATGATATATATCTCAAAGTACTCAAAACCCCATAGGCAACCACACATGGTTAAGCCCATAAGGCATAAGATGACTTTCACTCCACCAAAAGACCACCTAAAAGGAATCCAATTGATCTCTCAACAAAATGGACATACCATGTACTCTCTCTTAATTCTCCATTCCATCCACTCATGATTCCATAAAACCAAATGTTCCCACAAGCTTTCACTAGCAACCAAGATTGAGCTAAGAACTAAGATAATGCATATTAGACCAAGATCACTCTCATGCCACTTTTTAATCACTAATGCCACTTGACATAAATGAAAACACATAACTACCACAATATCCCAACACTATGTCCTCGTATGAGCTTTAATGACAAGGGGTCTTCCACTTTAAGGTAATAAATATAACTATTAAAATATCAATGAGTAAAAATAGCTGATTGAATAAAATAAAGTGGAGCATAACTATTAATTAGTAATAGGAATTGTCAAATCTACCACATTAACTCCATCCACCTCTTACTCAACTTATATAATTGGATAGTGAACCACTTAGTATGAATGATGTGAGCCCAAGGGCAATCAAATGTAGTGCATAAAACTAGGTTATAGATTTAGGACCATATCAGGCAACAATATAGGTACTCAAACCACCATATAACATATTTTTACTTGCATTGTACTATTGTGATATTTACATTAAGAGATTATTTAGATCCTAGGTTTAAATCCTAATCTTATTTGATCTACACATAGGTTATTATTTCTTTTAACAATGGTTCTATGTGTGGACAAGACTAGGTGATGGGTCAAGGCAAGTGAGAGTATAGAAGTAGGCCTCAATCACTTTAAGTAATCACATAATCAAAACATATCTCCTTCTAACTCAAATCTCCTTCCAACATCATTCTTCTCCATGTAAACCATAAAGGATGAAGATCCAAAAAAAAGTAGACCACACAATCTCAAAATCTCATACCATAAAAGGAATGGTGACTCAGGTTTGAAAACACTAGATCATAAACTTCCATGTACAAAATAGAGTTTGGTCCCAAAGTATATTTTCTACATAGTCCTCCACTCACTATAAGTACCAACATCAACCTTCCAATGGTAGTCACCTCTATGCAAATAAAAAATGTAGACCAAGATCATGCAAATCACTATAATATTGCACCAAAGTAGATTAAAAAATTATCTAAAAAATAAAAAATTGTAGCAAACAATCAAATGGTTACAATACTTCAAGGATTTGATAGCATAATAGGAATGGGAACAATATCATTCCAAGATAGAAGTCTGAAGCATTAACATCAAGAACATCACAATAAGCTTGCAAACAAATGAAATGTAAAGATAAGGCAAATCATATGACATTTATAATAATACATGCAAGTACAAAGGAGAAACCTTTCATAAATAGGCAAGGTAAAATAAGAAACCAGCCTAACTAGCCAATTTGGGATAAATCCACATAAAGGACAAAACTAGGAAAAGACAAAAAACTATATAGAACCTAGTAAGCATGAGTAAATACTCTACCATCCCTAGTAAACTGAACATACATAAATGAATTTAAACTATTTATATAAATATTCTCCAAATGAATCATAAAATTTGAAATATAAAGAATATATATTCTTATCTAGCATGAATATATATCACCATATAGTAAAAATAGGTTTGCACTACCATATAATAGTCCACTATTAACATCATGTTATCAATTAGATATTATTGTTGATAAATAGGTTAATATCATGAATTCCATTTGATACTATAGTATATAAGGCAAATCAAAAATGTTATTAATTATTTAAATAATAATTCTATCTTCAATTAATCAAGATTCATCCTATATTAGGTTTGAAACTCAAAAAACATAAATCAACACCAATCTCCACTATTCACTTATATTATACTCATTTCATCATGTATTTTAAATGATAATAATATTAAGTTCCTAACTCTATGTAATTTTTGAAGATAAAAGACACACTATAGATGTAAATAATTCCTTAAGTATAGTTCTAAATTTATAGTCACTAGGCATGAAGATGGCTTTTAGGTCCATTAACAAGATTACGCTTCTTATAATGAACACTAAACCTTCATCATAGCTTATACCTTACTCACTCCTTATTATAAATGACATTAAATTCAACTATAAATTACATATATATTACCAAAAGCATTAAGTCACAATATGACTTTGGTTTTAATTGTCATGTCCTCAAACAATATGTATACAAATTCAAACATAATACAAATGGTTATTCAAGTCCATGAAAAATGGTGTATGTTATCAATAGTTTATATTCCCATTTATGAATTCATGTTACACCTATTGAATTTATATATAACTATCAAAATAACCAAAAACTAACTGATCTTAAAATTGTAACAATATCACATACTATTCAACACATATATGTTACTTTTCAACTCATCATTGATGTTATAAAATGAATTACAAAGGCTAGTACATAATACTAATGAATTCTAAAGTCATTACTATTTCCAAGTAAAATGACATAGTCTCATTTCCAAAAAATAAAAATTGAATATAAAACACACAACAAAATAATCTTACATTGAAAGAACATAACTATCCTCTTCACTCAATGTTTACAAACCAATTAAACTATAAAAGATATCAAGCAGAACCAAAAGTATAAGTAATTATACAACTAACATAATATATAGTATTTAAATGTTAAATAATTATCAAGCATACTTATTTCTAAGACTTACATAATGAAAATAGTCAAATATGAGTTATGAATTGCCATTAATTAACACGTCACAATATTGGTAATATCAACCAATGGTAAATAACCAAGAAATTATTATTACTCCTTCACATTATTTTATACCAAAGAATGGATTATCCAAACAAGTCCCAACTATTGATTTTCCCTTTCTAAATTAAATGACCTTCATATTAATAATAATTATAACTTATTTAACATGCTTGTTAGGATGACAATGATAAAGGGTAGTTAAGTAACAAAAATCATAGAAAGAGGATTATAAGCTTCAAAACTAAAAATCAATCACTCTCAATCAATTAGATTACATAAGGAAATAGTCATGCTTATTCAAGTGTAATGAGGTAATAATTAATATATTAACATTACAAGTTTACATATTGACTTGGATGCAATTAGCATATTCACTTAAAACAATTCAATAAAAATATATTTTTACAATTTATTAAAGTAAGTCCTCTAAATAGATGATTAAAAAAGATTTCACAAATAAATTATTTGTTCTCACCAAGAATGTTAACCTAGTAGATTTATTTTCAATTTGTCATCTAAATAAAAATATATGCAAAAAATTATTAATATATAAATATTCTATGCATCCAATTATAATGAAAAGGTACAACATATAAATAAACCCATAATGTCTCAATGATATTATTATTAGATTTGGGTTGATATTTTGTTTATACAAATAAATACTAACTAGTAACTCTATGGATATGGAAACCAAATTCCACAATCATTTTAATATAATTAGAATAATATATGCCATAATTTCATCTCCAAAATGTCTTAATACTAAAATTAATACATTGTAATTTCCTATAGGAAACAAGATACAATAATACATAAGTACAAAATATGGAGTTCCTCTATATCATTGACACCCTTAGGAATCCACCTCAATAAAATGTAACATAACCATTAACAACCATACTTGTATCCAAATATGAAACTGAAAATTGTTTAATATGAAACCATCTATTGGTGTTACCCTAACCACTCCAACCATCAGTTCAGATATAGAAAATGATGTCATATGGAGGCTCCAAATCATAAAAATAAATGAAAAAGAGGAATTTAAGAAGAATGAGATCTAGGTCCACATAACAAGGGTAAAACTAAGTAATCAAAATCACATAGATAAATAATACCATACACACGATAAATAAATAATGCACATGCCATAACAAAAGAGATAATGTACAACCCATAATGGAGCCATTTAGGAAACACACCAATTTATGATCACCTAGAACCATTTAAACAAGTTACCAAATTAATTTTAATAGAAAAACTCATTATTATGCCGTCTAATGGGAGAGATGCTTCTAAATTAGCATTATTACATAGGGTTTCCTCCACCATATGTTGGGATTCAGTTTTCAAAACAAAAAAAAAAACCATACAACTATAGGAAACATGTATGTATAATGACAAAGGAGTTCTAGGAGAGATATTACGCCTCACACAACCCATTCACCCTTCTAGGTTTTTTTTCCACCCATTAATAACCATTCATTTTTCATATTAATGTAAATGTAAACTTACATAATTTAATAAAAAAACCTATGGTTGTGATATGTTTATTTTTCCATTTCCCATCCTTTTTGTTTCCTATTCAAGCTCCAACTTGAACCCTAACTATCAACAACCACCTACATAGTTCACATATATAAGTTTTAACCCTTTTTCTTATATTCTTATTATTTGTTCTATCTAAAAAATCATTCTCCATCATGATTTGAGATATACATATAAAAACACCACATACATGCCTCCTCCATTCTCTCCAATTCTCACTCAACTAACTACCAACAAAAATGACCCAAAATATGTGTCCCCATCAAGCAAAATTTGAGTTTTAGTTCCAACATATAACATAATGAAACCCTAATCAAATTGATTAAGTTATTTGACCTATGTTGAATATCAAGAATAATCATTATTTCTCCAAAGCATTTCAAATTAGGTTGCTAATATAGTTTTTCAATCATTTGAAATCACTTTCTTTTAATGGCATGATAACCATGAAAAACCTTAATCATGGTTTTTAATTAATAAATAATAATTAATTTGGGTCATGTTTTTTGGTAGTCAGTTTAGTGATAAGTGGATAGAATGGAGGAGGATATGTGTGGTATTTTCCCATGAAACCTATTTTCACTCTGAGTTGTACCCTTTGAGGAGGTGTTCCATGTCTCCTCACTTAACTGACACAATGGGAGCTTTGTAAGGC
Source organism: Torreya grandis (assembly GCA_037957365.1). NCBI lineage: Eukaryota > Viridiplantae > Streptophyta > Pinopsida > Cupressales > Taxaceae > Torreya > Torreya grandis. Next base: position 989,115 of record JARHVA010001175.1, on the reverse strand, counting down.
TATGGGTGGCCTATGAATAAAGATAACTTTTAGAAAGGTATGGCTCCTTTGATGCTACACCTTTAATATCACTACATGTACTCAAATTGTAAGGAAAAATGGAAAGAGAAATATGAAATCAATGGAAAAAGGAGTGATTCACTAAATAATAAATCTCTTCCTCTTATTTATGATCTAATAACAAAACTAAGACAAGATTGAATATAATAACACAACTTAAAACATATTTTATAGCATTAGTATTTCAATATGGAGGTTATAAATAATACATAAATTAAGAGGGAAAACTAATAGGTCTAGAAGGAGACACTAGTGAAGGTTTCCCACACTTAAAATTTTCAAAACTACTTGGAACAAACCATATTACCTACAAGAAGATGAATTACTCATAAAGTGGTAAGAATGAAGAGGATAAATGTAAGGATATTTAATATAAACACTATCATTCATCAATTATTCACCATAAAAACACTAAATGTGGTGAAGAAGGTAAAAGCAACTTATATTCACTTTAAAAGCAACAACATGTATCAATTTTAGTAAGGCTTCGCCATAGTAACATGGAGGATCTTTTTGAAATCCATTAAGATATATATAAGAATGTATGGGAGAGGAGGGGAAGAGACTATGAATCTCATTAATGCTACCAAAATCCTCTTTTTATTTTAAAAACAAAGGTATCCTTCAAATAAATATGAAAATAAGGTGTTGTCATCTTGTATCTCAATACACTAGGCTAAGTGTTGATGGAGTCACCTCTAAGGGATGTCATAAAAAAGTCATTATAACTGATTTGATTTTTCTTGGAACTAATCTCCTCTTCTTGGAGTTACAAGTCTACTTATTACATGTTAGTTACAAGTTGAGGTCTTGAATCCTTGATTCTTATTGCATAATTTCCATTTCCATGTCTCATCATGACCTCTAACCTCTTTTCTATGTATCACTCTTTTTCTCCATTGCATCCAAATCCCATTTATCTTTATGACACTTATTTAATGCATGGGTATCTTCAAGTCTAATGTTTTAGGGTGTATTATGTCTTTTAGAAGTTCTTGATAACATACCCAACTATCACAGGGTCTTTGGAGAGAAATTTGATGGAACTAGTTTCTTAGAATGCTCTTTAGGATTTTTAGAGGAGAATAATAGGTCCATAGACTCTTTACCACTCATCATTACCTAAAATTAGATGGTTTAGAGTGGAATAACCTTGGGACAAGCTTGAAAAGGCTGAAATAAGACTGCATTCATCTTTGAGGTTCTCATCATCATGTAACTAGAAAACTCCCTACATATTGGTTTCTTCAAACCTATTTAAAGTCACTATAATTCATTTTTTATGACTTATAATGTCTTTAAATACTATCCTCAAAAGTCTTTAATAGTGTTTTGAATATTTATTTCCCCTTAATGACTTCTACAATGCCTACAACTTCACTTTCCTTGTATAAGCAAGGGGTCAGTTTTAATTTAGGCCTATTGTTTTATTAAAAGCCTATATTATCACCATAAAAGACTTTATAAGGGGGAAAATTACGTGTCCCCAAAAATTAAAATTAAATCTTGAGTTTCAACATGCAACACAAAAAAACCCTAGTCAAAATGATTACATTATTTTACCTATGATAATTATCAAACATAATCATTATGTCTCCAAAGCCTTTGAAATAAATTTATTTCAATGCCATGATAACCATGCAAAAAATTATTCATGGTTTTTAAATCATAAAAAATGATTACAACCATGGTCCAAGTAAAATGAAGTACCAAGTGTTTTAATTGAATTTCAACATTGTAAATGAATCCAACCATTATAAAATAAAACATAACTTACTTTAGAAATATAAATGTATCCATAGCCAGGATCATCAAGTATTAAAAACATAATTGTCTCAATGCCAATGAAATATTCCAAACATAAATTGAATCAATGTTTTACAACACATAAAACACAACATTGCTTCAAATGACACACTTAATAAAAAGCACAAAACTATAATATTGTAAAATAAGAAGGGAAATTCAAACATAAGGTGAACCAAATGGATCTCATTATTTTACCTTAACTTTAATTTACATGTATAAACTGAAGCATCCACCTATTTGAAGTGTTCCAAGACCAAACCTAGATCATACTCAATTATCACATATAATCATAAACATGACATCAACAATACTAGTTTGATTAACCAAATCAGATAAATAATTTATAGTGTAATAAATAATATGTTTGTAATATCATGATAAATTTTCATAATGCAATATAATCAAATATATATGTATTATAGGTCCAAATGTATCATCAAATTATTTTATTGTTTTTCAGAATAATGGAGTTTTATTCCTAATTAAATAAACAAGTCTAAGTAGGGTAAATTAGTAAATAATGTATAATTATTAAGCCACTAATTTGTGTAAATATATTACATGTTTACCTTTTCTAAAAATAGTATTAATAGAGATAAAATCAAACTTAGCTAGAAACTGACTGAGATAGATGTTGCAGGGTCTAAAAATTTATATGCAGGCTTGAAAGACTATCATAAACAAGATCTTGGAATTTGTTTCTAGATTGGACAAGAGCATCAAAAGTGGGACACCCTTTTATTTAGAATTATAGTCTTTTTTTGATGATACTATCCAAGTGATCTATTTTTTTTGGTTTCTACTCAATAGGTATGTGTTACACTATCAGTGAAATATCAAAGCTTGAAAGTCTGTGAAACTCACTATGTGTCTATTTTAATCTTCAAATCCCTAAAATCTCTTTGTGCTTTAACTTGAATGGTAACTTAGAAATGAGAGAAGGGGTTAGTGTGTAAATTATATTATGGATGCACTTCATACCCCATGTGTGGGCACGTTGCCTACATACCAAGACTTTGATGAGGGATCAAGGTAATGTAGTTATCTCATTGAAGTTCTTGGTGCAATTGTGTATGAAAATGCAACTAGATGTGAAACTAGGTATATTTTAGATGGCTAGGGGCTGGTTTAAGGGTTTGAATAAGATTAGAATAATATTGGAAAGTTTTATGTAGAGAATAGAGAAAATTGCTTAAATGTACTTTCTTGTATTCTTGCTTCTCTCTTGTAAATGAGTGCTAACCCTTCTAAATAGACTTTGAATGGCATTTTATATGGAAATAAATGATCATGATTTAAATTAATTCATATTAGGTTGAGATGAATTAGGATAAGGATTTAGAATAATATGATCATTAGAATCCAAAATGTACTTGGACAACAAGACCATAAATAGATGCCCTAGGTTTTAGTGCTCCTATCCAAGTTGGGCACTATTGTCTAGAGGAAATGAGACCTGGGGGATGGATCAAGGATTAAAAAATATGTGTAGGTATATAAGGGTTAAGTTTTAAAGGCTATGGATGATTAGGAATCAGTGAAAGAAAAGCCTAAAAGGGTTGTGCAAGCAAGTAGCAAGAACTATGGATTAGGTGTCTTTATCCATAATCAAGTAACCAAATTTTGCATTTTATATGACTATATTTCCCCCCACATTTATTCTAGTGATTAAACAAATTTAAATACTTGTATAAAGGGAAAAAATAGAAATAATACCTGAACATACCTATAAAGGTGAAGCCTATAAATCTTGTGAAATGTTGAGTAATGCTAGATTGTGCATAGAGAGCAAATTGTGCAAGTGTGAATCTATGAAATGAAACAAAGAGTATATCCATTCTTCTTATATGTGATATAAAATAAGAACATAACAAATATAATTAAAATGAAAAGGAAGAGAAAGGAATGAATACACTTCACCAGGTACATGAACCAATACAAAACTTGTTTTGATCCTGAGTAAGGTTGAGTAATGTTGGATTGTGCTAGATGATGTTATACTAAAAGTTATATCATGAATAGAGATGAGTGATCAATTATTCAAAAAGTGGCTTAAGAATACCAAGTTTGGCCCTTTATCTCCATCATCACATACTAAGTAAATCTATATGATCATGCATGTGATAATTGATGTCTAGACTATGTGTCCAATCCCTTTGAATAGGTGGCTCAAGAATACAAAGGCTAGCCCTTTGGATTCATCATTTCCCAATGAAGTGAAGCTATGAATTGATATTTGTATATAAATATGTCATATGAGATGGATCATGAAGCCCATAGATGTTCTAAAAATTTGAAAATGTGGCATGGATAGCCAAATGTATGCTAGAAACTAGGCCACTCTTAGCCATTCCAAAAGACGGAGATTAGGCCTATATGAAATCCACTCTGAAACTAATGCACTAGGATTATGTGAAATCCAAATTGGGAACTTTGTACTAAGGAATTTAAATTTTTATGAAAGCTCAAATTTTATGAAATCTCAAATTAAAAATGATCCCAACCACCTATAGATGGAGTAAGGCACACAACTACTGAGAATGCCTAGATAATAAACTAAACTTGAAAAGAAAAGATGAATAATGTGCCATGTACATTGCCCCCAATCACTATTATCTATAACATGGATTATAATAAATAAGTTATGTCAATTTACTAATCTAAAATGGAAGTGAGATTCATCATTTTGTGCCTGATACCCCTTATATCTAGATTCCTTAAGAAAGTTGTACTAAAACTATTGATTTTGACTAATTTAGATGTGCAAAAACTATAGCTGAGATGAAGCCTATTATTGGAAAACCTAGATGTTTTTATACCTAGAAAAGAGTGACAAAATGAGGGCACCCTTATGTTTTGCATTGCTATCCATTTTTATCACTGTTGTCTTGTGATAAAACTGGTTGTTGATATAGAATTGTCACCTTTTTTATTTTATTTTGACTAGTTTAATCTCTAGATTTTGAATTAGGTGATCTGAATGCTGCTATTTTGACTATTGGGAGTTCTGATATTTTTGAAAAAAAACCATTTGTTTCCTCCTCTTCTAAGGGTAGGAATTATTGAACCTACAATGACTACCCTCAGAAGAAAAGAGTCCTACAAGTGTATTATGTTACATAGATACATGATATAGCAATGATATTTGACAAGATATCTCTAGATAAATAAATGTTTATATTGAGATATTGTTATATCAATAAGTGTATGCCTAAATATATATAAAAATGTAAAGGTATGTGCAATATACTTAACTATAACTAGAAATTTTAGATGTTAGTTCTTAGTTAGAGGTATAGAGCATGATGTCCATCATGACATCTGAGATAGCAAGTTAAATGCATGATTTGGATCATGACATTGCAAATAATAACTATAAATCAAACAAAAAGCATAAAAATAAATAATAAATAATAAATAAGCATATAAGGTTGGCCAAGGGTCTAGGAAAACAAGGGACATGGGCACATGTCACTCAAACTAGAAAACATGCATACAATGAATGCTCAAATGTCATATGCACATAAAATTTGAAACAAGAAAAGATTAGAATGAGGGCCATAGGCACATATAAGAGTAAAATAAAGGGATATTGGTAAATTTCAGAAGTTACACACACATGAATAAAAGTAAAGGACATTGGTAAATGTCCTAAGGCACATATAAGAAACAAAACTAGAAATGGAAAGACAATCACATCTAGATATGCAAAACAAGAAAGGAGAGCATGTAAAAACTAGAAAGGTACAATCACATATAATTAATCAAATAAAGAGTGAAATTATGAAAGACACATTTAGTGCAAGATACTAGTGAGTTTTTATGTGGCAATCTTTATAATCTAGTAATTAATGTAGTTCAACATGATAACTAGAGTGTGTGGTGTAAGAATGACATAATTATAATGGCGCAGTCATGTATAAGATTCCCATAGTGGGAATATTTATCAATGTGCATTTCAAATGTAGAATTAGGATGCCCCCTCAATGGGTAGAATAAAGCAATCAAGGAATTAGAAGTTACTACACACACTCAAACAAGATCAAGTGAATCATGGTAATGTCTATAATAAAAAAATAATAGCATAGAACATCAAATGTAAGTCTAACATAGTAATGTAAATGTAAAAAATGGATTATGCATATAATCTAAATGTTTTAGGTGTTTTTGAATTATTTGAATGTTTTTGTATTTTGAAATTTTGTATTATTTTTGTATTTTTATATAAGTTATGTATAGTCAAGCAAAATAGATTATGTACAAGTAGATTAGAATAAGATGATACTAACTGATGAGTCTCATGTGAGACTCCCTATCATGGTTTCTTGTATCAAGGAGTGGAATCATGTGTGAATGTAAAGCATGATGAAAATGCTAAGACTATGTATCTGAAAGCTATATATGTTGTTGATGCTCTAAAATCATTGAAGTAGAAACCAAATTTAGGGTCTCACTATAAATATGAGAAGTGGATGTAATGGTAAGGATCTTAAGGACCCATCTAAAAGTAGGAGAATATCTCTAAACATGTGATTTATGTGTAGACCCATGAGATCTCAATGAAACTACTCTAGGTGTGAAAAATACAGCTGGAAGCTATCTAGAATCCCAAAGTTATGGAGATGTATGAACCCTCTATATTGGCAATGGATGTGTTAATTATGTCTAAATCTATACCCGAGGAAGAACTATAACTGGTGGGGAAACTAAAACTAGTAGAGAAGATAAAAGTAGTGACTCCAAAGTAGATGGATATGAAGTGGGTAGTGATAATTCATATAGAACTCCACCAGCTATAATAACTTGATTAGTGTGAATGATTTTCACGTATCAGTGAACTGTAGAGGGTACTTCTCAAATTTTCTAAATCCATAGGTGGCCAAGTAATATATTAAAAAATCCTACACAGAGAACTATAGTGAAATGTGTTGTCACATGTGTTAGACTAGTCTGTAAAGGAAGTAAAATATCACCCAATGAACACTTTGTGTGCCCACTTAATCTACTAATAACTTTATCTATGAGGATGATATCCTACTTTAAATAGCCTAAATGATATAATAATGTAATAGTGCACATGTTGACACTGGAACCATTATTGATGACAATATTGTGAATGGGTTGATTATGAATATGTGTTCTAATAAAGAATGCTTATAATCTATATTATCCTCCACAATCTCCTAATTTGAGAAGGATATCAAAGGTCTAGCTAGAACTCTAGACTCATACACACTAATAAAACCACTCAAAGGATGTGACTCAATTGAAGGTGCCTGGTATGTAACTAGTGGTGGATGTGTATGATATGCATGGTGAACCCCTAATGTATCTCTTATATCCTATTTTGAATGCTATGGAAATGGATCTAAGAAGATTTTCAAAGCTTTATCCTATGTTGGTTTTACCTATGGAGGCTTAACTGAAGTGCCAAAATCAAGTAGGTTGTCATCTATCAATTTCTATAACTTATGTCTCAAACTGATGCATTTATTTGTAGTGTGGCCTAGTGCCTTATGATAATCATAAAATAGCTACTGATCATATCCTTTGGGAAGAGGTTTGATTGGATCAAAATCCTAAATAGGAGGGAAAGATATGATATTATAATCCAAAAGCTACTATAAAACCTTGGTTGGAGGAACTAGAAGATGTGAGAAAGTACATCAAGGGGATGTTGATAAAACTATATGTTGAGGAGGCTCTGAAGCTACATTTACTATAAGTTGATTATACCCTTTTATATCATTGAACTTGACCTTGTATGGGAATTTTTTGTTAATATTATTAGTTATGTATATAATGCTTATATACTTTAGTTTTCCCATTGAAATGAGTTTCACTTTTCTTTCCTTTAGTGTATGACACAATTCAATGAAGGGAGAGAATAGCTTGAATATAATTGATTCATGAAGTACTAGTTGAAGACTCTATTTTAAGAGGTCCTATAGCTCTTGATCTACCATGGGAGTAGTGATCTTAGACAAGATGGTCTTATATCAAATAACACAGTCTGTGAGATGCTCATTTGGTCATTATTTATATTAAGAAATTTGAGCATATGAAACCTTATCACCAATGTTAATGTTTAAGTGTGATAAGAACATGTCAGCTAAAGGATTAAATGCATGAACTAACTCATTTCATAGACTATAAAACCATTGTAAATCATAATCCTTTAGGATCCATAGAAATAAGTTGGTAAGTAGCTAGTCATTGGGTACATAGTCCAAACATGCTACATGAAAAGGTCTGAAGTGTGTCTTTAGATCACCCTTTGCATCATAAAGAGTAAGCTTGGGTTGAACAAAACTTTATGGTAAGAATGTAGAAGAAATGTGACATGACAATGGTGTATGTAGAAGATCAAAAAAATATAAAGCCTGTGTAGGTCTAGTGGTATCTTGCTCAAGATGTAACACCTTGGATTGAAGAGATTTTATCTCTTACACAAGGTCTATCACATTGGGGATAGGGATGCACTAGTTAAAATTGGTGGCATAAAAGAAGGTTGGGATATTATAGGGGGTGGTTGAGACATATTTGCCCCTATAGTGTCATTTGTAATTGGTTACTCGATGGTTTGAGAAGATTGACCATTTTTCAATTTTTGTTATTCTTCTTGTAGAATTCTAAGTATGTCATCTTGGATATTTGGATGTTTTGTTAAGAGTTCTTGAATTTCTCTTTTATTAGTTTCATCAAAACCAATATATTGGCCATTATGAAAGTAAGAAAATAATTTATAATGTGTTTGAATGTTTTGTAATAAGTTTGAATTGGCAATGTGCTATAAAAGTAAATTATTAAATATAATAAATGCAAAGTCCTAAAAATAGTTAATTTGAATTTGTGCAAAAAGGATACGAAGCTCCCAAACTTGTAAGGTGATATCTCAAGAAGAAAATATGTGATAGTATATGTAACTAGGGAATTTTTTTTAAATATTTTTACAAAATACTAAATTTTTTAATATTAAATTGAATTTTTGAGCTAAGTATGCAATATAAAATTTAGAAAATGGTTGGAAAATTAGTGGAAAATAATTGGGAGCTAGTTGATGAACTAACATGTTTGAGTTTTTTCTAAATTATTATGATAATTTGAAATTTTTGCTATGAATCTATAGAAAATTTGTAGAATTTTTATTTAAAAATTTAATAAAAATAAAAAAATATTTCTAAAATTAGTAATATATTTTTCCTAGTGTTTGGAATGTGTTTGTATGCAAAAGGACCTAGTATGTGCAAACTAGAGTTTTAAAAAAATATATGATAATTTTTCGCTTAATTTGTAGATTTTTTATTTTTAAATATAAAAAAACACTAAATTATGAAAAAAAAATTAAAAATAATTTACCCTAGGGTTTTTAGTTTTTTTGTGCAAAAATTTGAAGTAAGTTGGGTTCTCTGAATGTTTTATTATTTTTTAAAATAATAGAGTTTTATTCTTAATTAAATACATGGGTCTAAGTAGGGTAAATTAGTAAATAATGTGTAAGAATTAAGCCATTGATTTATCTAGATAGATTATATTTTTACCTTTTCTAAAAATATTAATAATAGCGAGAAAATCAAACTTAGATGGAAACTAATTAAGATGGATGTTGGACATTCTAGAAATTTATGTACAATCTTGGGAGACTATCACAAATAGGATCCTATAGTTGGATTAGACAAGAGTGTTGAGTGTGGGACACCCTATTGTTCGATGATATGGTCCTTTTTAGTGTTTTTGTCTAAGTGATATAAGTTTTTTGGGTTCTGCTCAACAAGTCTATGTTACCCTATCAATGAAATATCAAATCCCAAAAGTTTTTAAGGCTCTCTATGTATCTGTTTTAATCTTAAAATCCATAGGATCTCATTATTCTTGAAATTGAATGGTAAATTTTGAAAGAGAGAGAAGGGGTTAGTGTGTGAAGGATATGCCAGACACATTTCACACCCCATGTGTGGGCACGCTACTTACATACCAATACTCTGAGGGATCAAGCTAATGTTGTTCTCCCATTGAAGTGCTTGGTGTAATTATGTATGAAAATACAACTAGATGTGAAACTAGGTGTATTTTAGATGGCTATGGGTTGGTGTAAGGGTTTGAATAAGCCTTGAGTAATATTAAAAGGCTATATGTAGAGAATAAAAAAAGTGTTTGAATGTACTTGCTTTAATTTTTGTTTCTCTCTTATAAATGAGTGCCAACCCTTCTAAATGGACTTTGAATGGTCTTTTATAGGGAAATTAATAATTTTTGTTTAAATGAATTCACATTAGTCCAACATGAATTAGGATAAGTATTCAAAATAATATGACCATTAGAAGCCAAAATGCACTTAGACAATAACACCAAAAATAGGACACCCTATGTTTTAGCACTCATGCCCAAGTCAGGCACTATTGTCCAGAGGGAATGAGACCCAAGGGGATGGATTTGGGCCTAAAATAGTTACCTAGGTCTGTAAGGGTTATGCTTGAAAGGATATGTATGATTGAGAATCAATGAAATAAAATTCTAAAAGGGTTGTGCAAGCAAGTAGGAGGACCTATAGATTAGGTGTCTTTAGCCATACTCAAGTAACAAAATTTCACATTTTATATGACTACACAAACTAAAAAAACATATGAAATTAGAGAAATGTTTGATTAAGATATGAAAATATGACTTTTATAAATTTTCAAACCTCTAAATTAATTTATTCAAACTAGAACTAATTGAATGTAGACAATTATTTGTGTAAGTGCTTAGACCACCTAGAGACCCATAGGTTAGGTGAACCAAAAAAGGAATCCCCCTCAATTTTTTTTGCTCTTCCACAAAATAAATTAAATGGCTTGTGACAACACACTTTTATAGATATTCCATATTTATGACAACATTTTTTTATTAGTCCTTTACCTATTAATATACCTATTTTCCTCTTACAATTATAGAGACTTAGTGGCTCAGAGGTGGGGAAACCCAAAAAGGCCCCCCTTATTGTTTTCCCCTTTTGGACGGAATAGGTTTAGAAACCTAGAACCTCAATGTTTTCACTTTATGCATGATTTGTTCTTAGGAGGTTATCTGGGGTCTTATTGGCTATCACAGACTCATGGGAAACCTAAAATAGAATGACCTAAATGGGGACCCATGTTATTTTTTTTGCCTTTAGTCTAATAAAATAAAATAAAGTGTGAAACTTAAAATCTAACTATTTTTAACCTTAAACCTTGTGGTGACCAATATGGTTATGGTGGAGATTGAACCTCCCAAGACCGGTCTGGAAATAGTGAGAGACTAAGGCCTCCTATGGGATTTAATTTGAATTGGGTACCTATAAAATAATATCCCACATATTTCTATCATAATATTGAATACTCCATTAAGGTAGTCATGTAAAGCTAATGAAGGAGAATAGGGATGACTATGGGAAAATTATCCTCCAACACCTCCTCCCTCCTTCAAAAATCCAAGTTTTCAATTCAACATCTTAATTTGAAATGTTATGTCATCTATAAGGATATTTAGGTCACCTTTTACTTTGACTAGATATGATGATCAAGATTGATTTGATCCAATAGTGGAGATTGGTTGCCCCAATATTAGGGGTCTTAAAAGATATATTTTAGGCACATTTTTGGGTCATATGGGGACTAATTGGTATTTATTTAGAAAATATCCTCTAATCCAAGTTAACACATAATTAGACTTGTTTTTGACTTAAGTGTGAACTTAGCCCTATGATTGGTTAGATTCTCCCAAAGAAGCTTTTATGTACTATGAAGAGTTAGATAATATAACTTGAGCTAGTGGTTGATCAAACCCAACTAATATTAATAAAAACAAATTGGCCTTGGGGTCATGGATCCCACTATAATTGCTTAGAGGTTGTAAGCTTGTTTGATATCATGTAGATTGTTTACAAAAAGTGGGGCTACCATGGTTACTAGTGACCATGTAACCACTTGTGCACTGTGATCCATGTCATTTAATCATGAAAGTATATTTTGACATATTTTTTATCTCATGACATGTTGTTGGATATCCAATGGGTAATCCAGTTGTGTAGAATGTGGGTTGTACATTTTTGAAAAAAAAAAAGCTTGTTTTTTGTGTGTTTTATTGTGTCAATTATAGGCATGATAGAAGCTATAGATTAACAATTTACCCTCTAGTAAATACACATAAACATACTATCATAATTAAAATTTGAAAAAAATCCATTTAATTATAGTCTAAAATAGATAATCTTTTAAGGAAAATGAAAAAAGTAGAGTTACCTTAAGCAGTCAGCGTTGAGTAGATAAAAAACTAATATAAAAGAAGCATTTTAAAAAATCAAAGGTTTAAGCTATTCAAGGAGAATTTTTATGAGTTCCTACTTTGGTATCACACTATTAGGAGACTTAGAAGTATATTCAGTAAAAACACATGGAGATTTACCATCATGACATGGAGATAGAGTGCTTGGCAATGTTAGATCTAAACCCTCCAACTTAGGTGATGGAATACATGGAAAAATTCAAGTTTACTGAGTGGATGAAACTAGATGTCTAGAGTAGATCTTATTTATTGGTAATATAAGAAAACATTATCAAAATGATACTAATTATAGTGCATGAATACATATTACACTTAGATAGACCACATCACATCACACTGATGGTCATCTAAATAATGAAACATTTTCTTATCCTAGGGCACATACACATAAATAAGAAAACAAGAAATTAGGGAGTATGCAATCCATAATTATATGTATAATACCATATCCTAATCAGAGGGAACTATCTATCTAAAGCATATAAAACCCTATTTTTTGGTATAAAACAAATGCCTTTAAATGGAAGGTATAGTATACAAATCGATAAATATTTGCCATAATGAGGAGAATTCTAATTGTATGGGATATGGTGATAAAAAACATTAAAAATTATCTCTCTACCACCCTTTGTGATCTATACTTGGAAGTTTATAGAAAATAAAATGAGGTACTCAATAATTCCACTATGGACCCATATTTCTCATATTATCTATATAATTTACAAATGAAATATTATCTCATCAAGGACCAATTAAATAGAAACCCTCTAGGAGTATAAGAGATAAAATTAAGAAAGTTTTTGATGCTAATAAATAGATGTGTGGGAATATATTAAAAAAATAAGAATGAGAAAGAATGATTAAATTAATGGTATATATTAGATCTATAAACTCCCATAGATAACAAACAAACAATTTATAGTAAATATTGATAACATCTATATATAACCATTTATGAAAAATGAAGCCCCATCCCCTCTACCATATGAGGTAACCGATGAACACATAGATATTATGATTTCCAAGAGTAGCCTAGTATATGAGTGGAGTAGTAAATAAGGCCACTATATCTTAAGATATTATAAGAAGTGCACCCATCACATTAGAAGTTAAAATTATGGTTAAACTTAAAGATACAACAAAACATCCATTACCAAAAATATCCTTTGTATACATAATATTTTTAAACTTTATCATTTACTAACATTTTATATCTTGTAGGAACCTATAAATTTTAAATATATTTGAGTGCATGACTTAAATGATTCACCAAAAAGGGGTGGGAAGACCATTGGTGCTTCGAAATTTTGTTGGTTAACTATATAATACCTAAACCCATTACAAATCTTACTTATCCAACTCCCTAACCAAATAAACTGCATTTATCCAACTACCTAAGTGATTATCCTTTAAAATATCCCCTAACTAAATAAACATACATTTTTACTACTAAATTATCCTAAACGACTTTGTTACAAATTTTATGACATGTATTACACAACCAAGTTAGTTGAGATGACTTAGTTTAAGACCTAACACTAACTCTTTCCAAAATAGGATTGTTCTAGCCAACTTTGTCATCTAAAATTATGGAAGGGTCAGGACTTATCCATTTAAATAAATATGACCTTAATTTCAATCAAATAGAGAATAACATTCATTTTCACATTATTAAAACTCATAATTATGCTACATTTACATATAAAGGAACCATTTCTTAAGGTTTTCCTTGGAGGGAAGATAGTTTGTCTTGTGGTATGTCTTGGATGAAAAGTATGATTAATTTAGCCTATAGATTATTTTGAAAAATCCACAAAAGAATCTTACAAAGTATCATTACCAAGGGAAATATTGAGACTAAAAAGGTTTTCTCAAAGGTAAGTATATCTAAGTTTTTATATTTCATTTGATATATAGATTTTTACAAAGTAATAGCTTTGGATGTTCAACTCATTGATTAGAATACCTATATAATTAAACTTAATATATCTATAGTATTTTATTTTATTTCCAACTTCTATACTAGGTGATCTAGTCCCCCATTTTTCTACCAAGATCCCTTGATTATTTTGTTTATTTTAACCATCCCCATTTGTGTTATATTCTTTAATAGAACTAGATTAGTTTTATTTCATGTATTTAGACTTAGTTAGGGTTATTACATATTATTATTTACCTGTAAGATTTGGAATATTAACCTTTAGTTTTGTTTGATTATTTTTCCCTAAGTTAGGTTTAGAGGATATAATTTTATCATGATCCAAATATAAAAAGTATTACCATAGATGTTAGTTAATTACTTTATCTGATCTTGGACTTACCAAATAGGATAAGTTATTATATATATATTAATTTATTTGATGTATACAATAAATTAATATATATATATATAACTTATCCTACTTAGTAAATCCAACCAATATTGGATAAATTAATCAACTAACATCTATTACAATACTTTTTATATAGAGAACATGACCAAACTAGATTTGCTAAACCTAAGTAAAGGATCATTTATCACAAAACACTAAAGGATAGGGTTATAAAGACTATGAAAATATTATTATTAAATAACCGTATCCAAGTCTAAATACATCAAATAAAACTAGTCTAGTGTTATCAAATCATGTAACACAAATGTGGATGATTAAAATAAATAAAACAATTAAGGGATCATGATAGGCAAATGAGGGCCTAGATCACCTAAGGTGAGAGATGGAAACAAATAAAATAAAAACATATAGTTATAATAAGTTTAAGTATATAATTAGTATAATAAATGGGTTAAACATTCAAACATATTACCTTGTGCAATATTTACCTATCAAATAAAATAGCAAAAGTTAGAGATACGTACCTTTCAGTGAACCTATCAAGTATCAATCTCCCCTTTGGCCAATGGTGATTTGTAAGAGATTATTTTGTTTTTTTAAGGATAAAATAATAGAAATAAACTATAGGATAAAATAATCCTTCTTTTCATCCAAAAATTCCCACAAGACAAGGTATCTTCCCTCCAAGGTGAACCGTAAGCAATGGATCCTTCAAATATAGATGTAGTAAAATTGTGAGTTGTAATAATAAAAAAATGAATGTTCTTCTCTATTGTATTTAAATGAAATTAATATTTTTATAAATGGATAAGTATTAATATTTATAGAATTTTAGCTGACAAAGTCAACCAACATTACCCTATTTTGGAAAGAGTTACCATTAGGTCGTAAACTAAGTCAACCAACTACCTTAATTCAAAACCTATGACATAACTTTCATAAGAATATTGAACAAGTAAAATTAGTATGAAAAATGGGTGTTTGATTAGTTATGGGATATTTTTAAGGATAATTAATTAGGGGGTTAGATAAATTGGATTTTATTTCTAGGGCGTTGGATAAGTATGATTTATAATGGGTTTAGGTATGATAGATTTAATCAACAATCTTGTGAAGCACCAAGGGTCTATCCACCCCTTTCTTGGTGCATTATTTAAGGAATGCACTCAGAGATATTGAAAAATTATAGATTATTACAAGAAATAAAGTACTAGTAAATTATAAAGTATAAAAATATTATGTGTATACGTATTTCCTAATCAAATCTCATCATGTATCACATGGGTGTAACATGGGATCATGCTTCAAGGAAGAACATAACAAATCAAAATATTGAGATAAAAAAGTTTTAGTAGAAAGTAGTAAATAAATGAAAGTAAACTTATTAATGAATACCTTCACTTATAGTGTTGTTATTGAATAAGAACTATGTGAGAAACATAAGAAAATGACATCTAATGTGTGAACCAAGAGATGTACCTAGAAAATGAGATAATTTTTTTAATTTTTTAAAATATATGGTTAAAAATGAAATATTTTATATGTTTTTAGGATCATATAACTTATTTCAAGTTTTTAAAATAACTTATAAAAATAAAGTTATGAATAAAATAAGTAATTTCTCAGTAAATAATAGAAGCTTTATAATTTTAAATATTTACTATAAAAGTAAGAAAATTTTATTCATTTTTACTTTTTATATTATTGATTATTAGATATATAGGTGTCATAATTGAATAGAGAGAGTGATTTATGATGGTGTGAGCTCAAGGAGGTGGGTTCACAAAAGGATGGGCTAGATGACATATTATGGATGTGACTAGTGTTGTCTAGGTATGGATTGACTTTGAGATTATTTATTAGAATTTTTGTGTTTAAAATGAATTAGTTTAGGAAAATTATATATCAAGGAAAATACGTGTATGAAATTATCCCCTAAAAAATTATAAACAGGGTAAAAATTATAAAAAATAATGGGTATGAGTCAAAAAGTGAAAAGGTAGGTCTACATCATTAATGACAATCTAGTTATAAATCATCACTAAATTTGAATGGATTCATCTTGGATGACTTAGTTGAATAGGGTGAATTTGGTTAGGTGGTTGATGATGTATGAGGTGGATTACTTTGTTATAAAATATGGGTAGATGATAATGTTCAATGTGGCCAACTGCATGGGAAGCTAAGGTGGCCGATTTAGTTTTAAAGGTGATCGATAGTGTAAGAAAGTGGTTGACTGTGTTAAAAATGGATAAATTAGTAGAAAATATGATAGGTTGATGTATTATGATACATGGATGACTTAATATAAAAATAATATAATAGGTTGATATAGTTAGATACATGGCTGACTTTGATGGATAAAAAGCATAAAAGGTTGATAAAGTAGTTAAGTATATTAATTACTTGTGTTTTTATTATTTAAAGTATATCTAATTATTATTTAGATAGTGAACCGATATGTGTTTTTTATTTTATATTTTATATAGATGACATAGGTTTTGGAGGCTAGTATATGTAGTGTGGATATTATATTTAATAGAAGTTGTCTATAAGAGATCGATCACAATTAGAAACTAGGAGGTTGCATGGCATTATGGAGTTATGTTAGATCCCATTAAGAGTTGAGTTGGTTATTATGCTCTTAGTAAAATGGGATCAATTGACTAACAATTTTTGATGGGATGTGTATGGGGATACCATTGAGGTGGGTATCACCTTAAAATATGTCCACACTTTGTTAGGATTTTAGATTATGGTCACACATGTGGTGTGTGATACACCAAAGAATAATGTGGAGAGATGAGCTTTATCCTTATGAGTGAATGTATTTAAGAGACATGGTGAGGTAACCTTATGGGTAAATATATTTGATGTGTAGGTGTCATTTATTCCAAATATAGAGAAGGCCATTGTTGGACTTGTGATAGTTCCTGTGATCCATCACAAGTTGAATGGGAAGGTCCCCTTGTATATTGTTGTGTTGTAAATTCCATGCTGGAGTAGGGAACACCATATGACTTGGTATATGTTATCTAGGTGTAGTTGATGCATGATTTTTTTTAAATTTTTATCATGGGGATAGAAGACCATAAGCCTTCTTATATTATTGTGTACCTATATTTTTGAGAGATTTCTTATTATTGGCCTATGAGATTACCAAATGTAGTGGATGATACTTTGCCACATGTGTTAAGGTGGAGATAAGATCACATGATACATATTATAATACATGCCATATATTTATAGATTATCACACTAGGGTGGATTATTTGGTAGTCCTATTAAGGTATTAAAAATACTTAGCAATCATGGTTCAGTACTTTGTAGCCATAAGGCCAACTAAGGAATACTAAACATTATGCATGATGGGTGGATTTGCATCCAATATATTGTTTACCAAGTTAATCTAGATTATTACATACTAAAACATTTATAGTATTCCTTACATATTAGGCATGACATATGAGAGAGTAACCTGGAGTAGGAGGTATAAGGATGCTAATAGATGTGCCTATTATTCATCTTCCCCAACCTAGGGTATCAACATGATAATTCTAGTGATAACGAGGAGATAGAGGAATAAAATATATGGTGTAGAATCAAATAACATATCCACCCCCACATACATAGAGATAAAGATAGGCTCTTATGTAATCAAAGGTAGAACCATAGGTAGAGGTAGATGCATATGGAGAGCCAAAAATGCAACCTACACTAAATAATTCTATTGTGAGGTAGATTCATAGTGGATCATGTAATGATCATGTGATTTAACTTTATTAGTATATAAGTTTCACACCACCATAGATCCATGCATCATCTAAGGTGATTGGTGTTTATGTAGATGGAGTGACCATTGGTGAGTAAGATGTAGTTTAATATGATTATTTTGATTTTAAATATAGATATATGCTCTCTGTGTGTGTGTGTGTGTGTGTGTGTGTGTGTGTGTGTGTGTGTGTGTGTGTGTGTGTGTGTGTGTGTGTGTGTGTTTGTGTGTGTGTGTGTTTGTGTGTGTGTGTGTGTGTTTGTGTGTGTGTGTGTGTGTGTGTGTGTGTGTGTGTGTGTGTGTGTGTGTGTGTGTGTGTGTGTGTGTGTGTGTGTGTGTGTGTGTGTGTGTGTGTGTGTGTGTGTGTGTGTGTGTGTGTGTGTGTGTGTGTGTGTGTGTGTGTGTGTGTGTGTGTGTGTGTGTGTGTTTAGAGATATTATGATGATTGATGTGTTTTTTTGCCTTATTTTTATAGAGGCTATAATGGAGGAGACCAGATTGGTGGCCATGGTGTAGAGAGCTCATCATGATATATTGGATGGTGTGCTACGTGAACATGATGTAGCATAGATTATTGATCCTATGGTTCCTTTAGCACCCACTTATGCTGGTTGATCATGCTTGGTTAGTGAGATAGATATAAATACTATCAAATGTAATATACGTAATAGTACCACCTGATGATCCCATAAAGTGACTCATTGTATTAAAAAAATAACCTCCTTTTTCCTTTGAGAATCTTCCCTTTATGTAGATTTAGGTTTGTATTGTATAGGTCATTACTAATTCAAAGTATAAAATGAGTGCTTTACCTTGATTATTCTATGTAATTTAATGTTGCCTATTTATACCACTTTTTTTTATAAAATTTTGCAATTAAATCTACTAGTTTTATGTATACAGGTCATTTCGATATAATTAGAAAAAAAATATGGTTTGCGAATTTGAAGACTTCAAAATATCAACCTAATCTAGATCCCTCAATCACTAGAATAACTCTAGACTCCACTATTATAGCTCTAGATATGCCTAGAATGGATTTAGAGTTGCTCAAACCAATTCTAAAGACTTTAAAGGTCTCAACAAAAGACATTTTAAGGACTTTGCATCATTAATATTATATATGATTAACCATAATCATCCTAATATATTTTTGGAATATTTTTAGAAGTCTGTTAGAGTGTTGTCAATGATGTGTCCAAGTATTCCAAGAGTGTTGATGAGGTGTCATGTGTGTTATCAAGATAATGACAAAGTGCGCTTTAGTATTCTTATATGGTTCTTCAGTATGTGCTTAGATAGGTAGGTTGATGGATGTTATTGAGCGTGTGCTCATGTTGTAGAGAACCTATGGGGTGTTATGAGTGATTAGAGTTCTTATGAAAGTGAGAAGGATTCATTAGATTAATCATATGAATGTCTAGGTTCTCTTAATAATCTTGGTAGATAAGGCTAAGTAAGCATATTGATGACATCAACACTCACATATGTGAAGTTATCAGGAACAATTTGGTATATGGATAGATTTCCCTATGAGAGGAGAATGTAGACCAAGTTTTAGGTCTTGACATGATGTATATAAAAAGTTATGGTAGTGAAAAGTTGATTTCCTAGGTAAATTTCACTAGTTTCTATAGCCAAATTTACAATATCAAAGATCTATGGTGAGCATTCAATCATGTAGATGGAGATCTAATGACATGTTGTGATTACGCAGATGAAGATCTAATAGTGAAAAATCAATCATGCAGATGAAGATATAATGGTGATCATAAGGTCAATAAGTCAAAGGATCCTAAGATTGAATGTGATGGTGACAAGTGTCATAATCATGGTGAATTGGAAACATATTAATGGCTCATATTTGATTGTGTGTTTAGTAGAATGATGGTGAATGTTTAACCATGAAAATAGAGATAGATGGTGTAAATCAAATTAAAAGTTTAATAAGCTCAAAGATATATGGTGTTTGTTTAACTATGTAGATGGAGATCAATGGTGAGAATCAAGTTAATAAGCATAGAAGGTGTGTAGGGTTGCTAAGTGGTGTACGAGCATTAATTGAATGGAGACTGATAATAGGGTACACATAAGGCACATGAAGCTTCCAAGTGTCATAATTTCAGAAGCCTAGATCAAAAATTAAAAATAAGAGACTCTTGAAGAGATCGATGGAGAGAATTTGATCAATTTTCTAAGAGGCACTAGATGAAGACATGTGTCTGAAACTTTTACATTAAACAATGACTATTGGATTTTGAATTTTAAAATTAATAAAGGAAAATAAGTGTTGATTGTTTTGATTAAATCTTTAGATTTGGGATGAATTTGAAGGTGTTATAAAATGAAAATTTGTAAATGAATCTAAAGGGAATCCATAAAAATTTATTATAAGGTTTGAATATTCATACAATTGTATTTATTGAGATCCAAAGTTGAGTATGGGTTTGAACATCTTCTACAAGTGACCTAAGAAGGTTGTTTATGTTTGTATTGATATTTTTTTTATGTTTCAAGGTGAACGATCAATTGGAAAGTGTTGTAAGATCCATGAAGACAATATATATGTATTTTAAAGGTTTGAACAATCCATCATTCAGTATGAACAAATGCTTAGAAGTTGATTATTTGTTCATTCATGATGTTCTTGTGTATAACACTGTTTTAGTAGGTTTTGCATATGCATAAGTTAGTAGGTATGATTATAATCATTTGAAGGTGTCCTAGGGGTCATGTAGAGTGGACCTATGTATTTAGAGGTGGTCTTGATCTTTTGTTCCTAATTTTCTTAGTGAAGTTCTAAAGGTGTGAATAGGTCTCCATGAGACCTTTAATGGCTACTAAGGACTAATTGATAGGTGTAACTACTTAAGAGCGACCCATGGATGCTATGGTCAACCTATGAGGGTGGTATTGAGCTTCGTATTAGTGTGATAGAAGACTCAAGGGTTAATTAAGTTCTTATATAATACCAAGAAGATGATATTCATGAAGGTTCTATAAAGAATCAAATCAAAGGTAATGGTTTCTAGAGTAAAAAAGTGAAGGAAAGAGCTCATTTACAGAGTTGTAGTAGTTTATTAAGGATCATTAGAGGTATAAGGATAAATTATTATGTTTATATAATAATTTAATATAGTGTTATTATAGGTTTGAATATTGGGGATGACTGAAGAGGTCTAGAGTGATCCAAAAGTGTGTTCTAGATGCATTGATTGTGTGTGCAAGCTTGAGAGAGTGTGTATTGTGGGAAAAGGATAGGTTAAGTTTGTGTGAGCTTGGTGGATGTATTGAGGATTATAGGAGTCTTATTTATGTGTGTTTGACCATTTGGTCATGTTTTTGATGTTGTGATAGAGCTTTTTCAATTTTTTGATTGAGTACATGCAAAGAAGTGTAGAGTGATCTAAAAAGTGGCTTTTGGATGCATTGAGAGGGTATGAAGTCTAGAGAGAGTGTGTAGGGTTGAAGAAAGATAATATTAATTTTACCTCCATTAGATTGGTAGGTAATCAGAGATCATGATATGTTTATTTAATAGGTGTTATTATGGGTACTCAACATCTAGGGCAAGACATGTTTGTCCATCCTTAAGGGTAGGTGCTCTTTGTGAAGTGGGTGATTCACTAAAGTATCATGTTTTTTAATCAACTTAAAGGACAATTAGTCCATGCGTTTTCAATATTTAGAGTGGGTTTTATCCCCCATGAGGGTTTACCATAAAATATTTGTGTTGTGTGCTTAATCTTGTATTATCTTTCTTGTTCATTGTTATGAATGATATATATGTTTCATTAATGTATGTGTTGAATTATTAAGGGTTTGAAGAGTTTGGAATTGGATTTAATATCTTTAATTATTGATTTAGCCCCCATCTCAATCATTGTACCTCTAAAAAAGTCATGTATAAAATTTATGAAATTAGTATGCCTATTTATATCTATATTTTTTTATAGTACTTTGATAAAAGAAACTATAAGTACTGTAATGAAGTTTTGTGGTTATAATAGATATGGTTTCAAATACAAGAATTTGTAATTAGAAGTATCCAAAGGTTCACGTGAAAATCAGTGGTAACACTCTTCCACCATTTCTCCCTTAGAATGTGGCAAGGATGTTATTTTTCTATTTTCAATAAATGAGATCCTAGTTAGTTTTGGTCTTGTTACAAGGTTAGTATATTATGATTAGTTGTTTTAAAAGTGTTGTCATATATAAACAATGTCTTCATGCTAAAGTGGTAGTGGAGAATAATTCATAAACACATATCAAGTAAATGATTTAAGTAGAGAACTAAGCTTTTATAGCATTTTAAAAAATTAATGAAGATTTGATTCCATGGTAATTATAAAAGTTTAGTGTAATCTAAATCTTAGTCCAAGGGAGATCTAGGGCCCACTCAAATAAGGAAGAAAAATCATTTGTGGTATTTATTTTATATTGTTTTATACTTTGAAATTTATCATTCATTCATTTATGTAGATTATTATATTCCATGTTTTAACTTATAGGTAAATATGTTTATGCATGTGTGTTTCAATTGATTTTACCTTTAGCACTTTTATTTATAAAGTATTTGCTTTACAAATCAAATTCCAATTTTTTCAACTTAGACTAAGTGTGTGTTTATTTCAAGAACATTTTCCATTACAAATAGGTGTGTTTTATTTAAAGCATTTTCCATTTCAGTAAAGTATGTGTTTTATTTTTGAGCATTACCATTAAAAAAGGATTGCTTACTTTCAAAATTTTCAATTCAAGCAAGAAGATTAGACTTTAAGAGTTAATGATCCACAACTCCTCTTAAACAGACAATTGTTAGTCACTATCTTACATACCTTATTGTTGATTGTAGTTTGACACCAATCTCAATTTGATATTAAATCAACTTAAATTAGTTGATTAAATGAGAAGGTTAAAAAATCCATCATTTTTGGCATTGTTTCTAAGGACTTTTTAGGTGTAAATATGGTATAAAATCATGATATGACAGTTGAATAAAAATTACTTCCCATAACTCAAATAAATTTATGAATAGATAAAGAGATTAAAAGGGAATACATATTCTAAAGACCCATAGAAAAGCACAAGTAATAGTAAGTCAAATGAAAAAAGTGTACTATTAAACCTTCTAGGATAATAAATTTAGACTATTGAGGAGGAATAATTATTAGCCTTGCCTAAACTTTGGGATCATTCCTTAGAGGTAGGTGTGTCCTTTCAAATGAAGTGATTAAGGCTAAAAATAATGGTAAAACAAAGTTTTGAATACCAATAAAGTATCCTCCCAACAAATTATGATGATTCAAAACCTCCTAAGATTACTCTCTACAACATATATAGGGAAACTTTGGCAAATAATATGGGAAAAAATACAATAAATAGGGCTGCAGGAGGTAGATCTCAACCACAAGTAATAACTTTAACCTATCCTATTGTCCTAGATCAAAATTATAATATTGAAATGAATAATATATCCCCATTCATACTACATAATTTTAGGGGATTTTCCATGGAAGACCCTAACCAATTTTTGATTTAGTGTAAGGTCTTTTTTCAAACTTATGATTATAAAATTTATAATCATAAACTAAAATTATTCCCTTCTACACTAAAGAATTAAACAATAAGATGGTTCATTCATTTTGAACCAAATTAGATTCATACATGAGATTAAATGGAAAATATATTTTTGGACAAATACCAAGATTATTTAAGAATGAGGGATAGGAAGGAAGAATTATTCTATATAAAACAAAAAAAGGATGAGAATCTAATAGATTACCTTGACTATTTTTCTTTGCACATATATGGTATGGATATAAGTTAGAAGAAGATATAATCAAAATGGTTTTATTAAAGAGATTAGAATATTATTCTATAAAATATTTGAACCTAATGGTAAAATGAGACATAAACAAATTTGGTCTCAATGATATTATTTAACTATGTAGGAATTATTCGAGAACAAGGGTTAGTATTAAGAAGCTAAAAATTTGGAAATGGAAGCAATGATGTAGGAAAACTCATGGATTAAATTTAAACTATTAAAACAAAAATTTTGGTCCAATTAAAAGCCACACTAGATGACTTACAAGCAAAATCTAATCCTATTACTAAACCTCTATCTATGTATTTTCTAGAATGTAGGTTGAAACATGCACTCTAAGATTTCCCTCTTGATATGATAGACATGTGTGGTATTAATTATAAAAATGACAATGATACAAATAATTATGTGCCTATTACTATCCTTAATAATCATTTTAAATTAAATACCCAATGAATAAAAGAGCTTAATTACAAACAAAGATAAAGGAATAAATTCTCTTATTTACACCTAGACTACTTTATTCGCATAGCTCCATCTAATCCCTAGATGAATCCATGAGCTGGAATAACACCTAAACAAACATGGGGACTACAAAATTAGTATATATATGAGTGGAAATCAACACAACCCTTGATATCATAGCCAACCCAACAACCATGGATCCCACAAAGTCAATAATGGGTACCTTAACAGATATTCAATCAACAAAGGAGGTTTTCACCTAAAAAAGTGTTGATGCCTCCTCTTAATACTAAACCTACACAAATAAAATAAGTGAATAATCTTTAATTAACTACACAACTAGTATAAAACCCTATAAATAGGTAAGAAACCCATATCTATAAAACTAAGCAAGAAAGAACCATGGGAGTTAGTGATATTGATTGTAGTCATGTTTAGCTAAGATTAGATAAAATATTGAATAGTCCACCAATCATCATCATTGAAGTACTAAATGGGAAAATAAATACAATCCCTCCCATTTTGCTAACCACATAAAAATAAAACACTCAAGAGGAAGGAAAACTTCAAGAAACTATTGTTGTTCCTTCTCCAATTCTTTTTCCTTAAAGACTTAAGGGGATAATAAATAAAAGTGAGTCTAGTTTAGTCAAAGATTTGAGATTTTAACCCTAAAATGTATCAATGAATCCATATTTTTTTTTAATAGGGTTAATAATGTACAAATGATAATGCACAAGGGTAATAATCAGAACTACAATAGGCTAATTGGGTGATAAAGTTCGATATAAACATACACTAATTTTTTTATGCTAAGAATATGATAAATATATAAAGTACAAGTAATTTATGCATGAAAATGATAAATAATTTATATAATTAGCTGGTTTTTATGATATCATAATGTTATATCTTGAAAAGGAAGAAATTAGGTTGGAAGGAGATTCTGAAATAGTCGATAGATTCTAGATCTAATGTTTATAGAGCTCTAAACACTAACATCAGCTTGGGATAGTTGCATTGATGTTACTATCTAGGTTAATTGTAAGTGTTTTTTATGGAATACCTAATATAAAAGGATGTGGCCACATATATGTTTTTGTTTTTGAATTTTACTTTTCTCTGGTGCATTCATATCTAGGTCATGGACTATCTTTCCTCATGAATTTGCAAAACCCTAGTTTTTCATCTTCATGGTGACCTTGGGGAAAAATTGGTTAGTGGAAACATGGAATTAAAATAACCCCAAATACCCATATGTTAATGAACATTTATTTCATATACAATACTCTAAATAGGGACTCATATTAGTGAAATTATTAGCTACGTGTTGGTTTGTGTGTGAATCATGTAATATTATGAAAAGTAAGTAAAATAGTGCCCTAGATTTTAACTTGGAAAATTAGGATCTTTGGTTACTGCATTTAGTAATTAATATATATATATATATATTTTAATTAATAATGGTATGTAATTAAGGAATATTTATTCAATTAAATTATTGATAGAGTGCTTTTGATAAATTGCATTGGTCTATTTGGTCTTTTATTAGGTGTCAAATGAAGGAGGGTTGATATTGTATTTGTATCAATCCCTTTAGATATGTAACTCAAATTAGATCAATTATGAAAACCATTATGATACATTTAATTTATAAAATAGATGACTTTAGGGCACTAAACATTTGCATTAATTCAAAACACCAACATCAATGCTAGTGTCTATCCTAGACATTAGTGTCTAAGGAGTAAGAAAGTAAGTACAATTTTAAAACTTGTAGAGATGGAAGATAAGTAAATTTTAAGAATTATGGAAAAGACATAAGGACTATATCATCAGAATAAGACTATTTAGAATAAGAGATATAGGCTAAGGGGCATAAGATATAATAAATGCGAGAATTGTAGAAGTAAGAAAAATCCATAATTGAGAGGAATAACCAAGGTATAAGTTTTCCAAGTATACAATAATAAGGTGATATATAATCTATAAATATCATATAAATTCCTCCCCTTTAATATATTAATTAAATTACTAATTTAAAGGAAAATAATGCATACCTGGGTGTGTATAACACACCTTATCTTTCTGTATGCCCAACTTGAGTGTTTTGTTAGTGAATAAGCTACAACCAAAATCATGTTACATTATATAATCAATGCATATAATCTAGGATTTAAAATACTTGAAATATATTTAAATTTAAAGAGCAAGGTTTATGATTACACATGTGTGTTTATGTAACCACCTTACCTATTAGAAAATTGATTTGAAAAAGATGAATTATTGTAAGACTCTAAAATGAGATTAGGACAAATATAAACAAATATTAAAATTGCATATATATAAATATATATATATATATATTGGAAGTAAAATTTCCCCAAATTTAAATAAAAATTTAGAAACCACCTAGAAATTAAGATAAGCTCAACCATGAAACCCAATTATAATTACAACCTAGTGAGTGTGAGTGAACCAATTCACCCACACTATCAACCTAATGAGGATTTATGATACTATCAAGTCCAACACAAAATTTTTTCAATATTGAGTCATTATATCACCTCTACCACATCAAAAATATGAACTAACTACTACATTATATTGGTTTAATATAGTTCATAAAAGTCTAACTAATGGGTGGTGACAGTCCTTAAGAATCTTTTGAAATGTAAAATTAATTTAGATTTTGTAATATTATGAACACATTACATAGAATATATAACTTATATATGTGTCATGTTGAAATTGTGTATAAAAATGGTACCAATATACATAATTCTACCAGAACTATGAATTTGCATAATATAACTGTGTACTTTGGCCAATTCAAAAAACTATGTAAGTGTGGAGAAATTTATTCCAAATCATACCCCAAATATATATGGGTAAATATGAAAATTGATAAAAGTAACAATATGGATAACATGTTTCCAAAACATGCCCCCACTATAATATAGAGATGTTGAATACTAAATAGGTGTGAAGAACATGATTCAAAAGCATGCCCCCTCTAAATATAAAAATTGATATAATTACCATATAATGAATGAGTGTGGAGAATATCATTCCAATTTATGCCCCCATTGAATCTAAAAACAATTACAAGTGTGGAGAACATGACTCTATGAAATTTACCCACTAATATTTCCCCCATTTAAGATTATATAAATATAGGAACTAGTAGTTACCTCACCTTAAAAAGATAAGAAAACTATATAATATGTGAATGCAACCATGTAAAATATAAAATTAACATGTATAGGTATATATATCATTAAAGTGCATAGAACCAATGTAATCAATCATATGAAGGACTATGATGGATGATAAAGATTGTGGATATCTCTAGATAGTAATAATATAAGTTCAATAGGCAAATCAAGCACACACACAAGAAAACACAAAATAAAATCAAAATACAATGGTATAAGGAGACCAAAAATAAGGGGAATGTTTAAGATGCCACATAATTTAAGGGACATGACCTATTCAAATGTAAAAAAAATAAGGATAACATATTCAAATGTCCATATGATAAATAATGAAATATGAAAATGCAAATAAAAAATACGTAGGCATGGAGGCCAAAATAAAATCAACATATTCAAATGATTAAATAAGGAATATAATATCAAGGAAAGGCATTTAAAGAAGTACATAAAAGAAATCATAAGCAACCAACATAAACATGTCATAGTATCCCATGTATCTAATGTCTTAGGAAAAAATGTCAAGTGTATAATATATCAAGTACTCTATGTAAGATATAATAATGGATAAAGTCATGTATAAGTAAATATGTAATATCAAACATGATATTGTACAATGACCATCAAACCATATGACTTGTGTATATCAAGATCAAATAAGCCCCCCAATGTCTACATGACATGAGTAGAGGTAAGGCCAAATATCCAAGATAAGAATAGGTCATGTATTTCTTTATGCTTATATCACACTTAAGTATAAGTGTGCCACATTTATGTGTATGTAAAAGTAAATAATATTCCATCCATAAACATGGAAATAATACATAGATGCCAAAGAGCTAATAGAACATGTCGGATCCAAAGATATTTTTTGACTTTTTAATGGTTTTTTTTAGTTTTTTTTAATGTTTGAAGAGACTACCTTATGATCCCATATAATTTATGATAATATTCAAGGATATATTTAAGTGTAATATTTATGGAATGATATGTACTATTTATATGCATATTAAAAGTAGGAATTGTTCTTGATATCTTTGATAATTTTATATTTGGAATCGTTTCTTCAGAGATGTTTTATTTAATTGTTAGTAACCATGGTTTACCAAGTTTTACATTATATTTAGTAAAAAAATGGACTAATATACAATAAAAAAGAGAATTATTTGTATCCAAGTATGATTTTACATTTAATAGATCCAAAACAAAGATCAGATATAGTAGCTTTATCCACATGTCCCATGCCATATCCTAGAGAGAATTTCTAGGTACATATATTAAATTAAAAATATGGATCACATATGATATTTTGACCTTGATTACCATCTATAAAAGTTTAAATGATTTTATGTTTTGATTAATGATTGGTAATTTCCTTGTATGAATGCAAATATTTTACATTACCCCTTTTAGATACTTCCTTCTCTTTCTTTACTTGTTCCTTTTATATAATATTTTGATACTCTTAGTGTTTATGAAATATATCTTGTTATATTTATTCGTTTGTCTTGTATTTTATTTCAATGTTAGGTTATTTTTTCTTTTACATTGGCCAAATGTACCTATGGATGATTTACATTAGTATTCCCAATATAGTCCAAGCCTTGATGGTCATTCTAATCATATGTGGAAATAGGATGAGTGATTCCTTGGGAATGTTTTCCCAATCACTTGACCATTATATCCATATTTTTATAATATTTCATTCCAAAAATACATTGTTCAAAAAGTTCAGTATCATTTTTGAGAGGTAATATTGTATCCTTTTCTTAATATGATTTATCTTTTTAAACCTTTTCTTGCTCTAAGTTTGGTATTTAAAACTATTGTTTCTCTAAATTTTCCTTTGGTACCCATATTTTCTATTTTGGAACTTGTGGTTTAGAGAAGTACTAATAATTTTAGTGGGTTTCTTGGTAGATGTATCAATGATAGGATCACCACTATGTTTATGAATTTATATCTGGTTCTTCAATGCAAAAAAAATATCAATATGATGCCCATGCATTCTATGATATGCACAATATTACTTCAATCTATGTAGATGATATACTAGAGATAGTTTGATAAATTTATTTTTAAGCATATCTCTTAAGATTTTACTTAGATTCTTAGTATCTTTTTGGTCACATTAAGAATCATGTGTATTGGATGTATTATGTTTTAGCTTTTCATTTAGATATGAAACCTTGATTGGCACAACATTGGTAGGTGAGGATGCAAACACATGGTTCACACTATCATATGTGGGATTTTGTATTTATACAATATAATTTTTTGAATAAAGTGATATTTGAATTTATAAATTAATTTTTATTTTGTAACTCATGTATTAATTTTCTCATACTAGTGAGTTAATCTTATAGGGATTCACAAAAACAAACCCTAGGCATTTTAGATTAATTTCCTTCATTTTAAATTATAAGGTGGGCCATTTGACCACTTGGATAAGTGATAGCCTAGACCTGATTAGAGGGATGAGAGTTAACACCCTTCTTAGGATTAGGAGGAGAAGGGTCAATACTATTTCTATGAGAGTTGTAAAGAGAGATTAAATTTTGATTTTATGTTGAAACCATCTCATTATTATTAAATTTGGTTACTTCTTTTAATTTATTTGATCAGACATGAAGCATAGTAAGTAACCCTCATTATAGGGTACAATGAGGCAAAAATGATGTTGAAAGATTAGGTTCACCAAATTTCTAACCCTAAAATGGATTGTGGAATCCTTATTTGGTGTTAATAGGGTTAATAATATAGAAATGACAATGCATAAGGGTGATAATTAGATCTATAGTAGGCAAATTGGGTCCTAAACTTAGATATAAACATACACTGAATTTATTATTCTTAGAATAAGCTAAGTATAGAAAGGAAAAGTAAGATATGCATGTAAATGACAAAAAAATGATAGGTTTAGTTGGTTTTGATGTTAACACAGTGTTGGATCTAGAATAGCCAAAAATCAAGATTGAAGAAGATTCTAAAACAATCATTAGATTCAAGATTTTACACTTCTAGAGATCTAGACACTAATGTTATCCTAGGATGGTTGTGTCATTATACTATCTAGGTTCAATTCAAGTCTCCAATATTGAATACCTACTAGAAAAGGATGTGACCACCTAGATGATTATGGGGTTGATATCACATTCACTTTGGTGAATTCATAACTGGTTCATGTACTATCACTTGTCATGATTTTGAAAAACCTTAGTTCTTCATATTCATGGTGACCTTAGGTAAAAATTAGTTAGTGGGTATATGGTGTCTATCTGACCCTATATCCCCCTTTATAAATGAGTTTTTTTATACATATACAATACTTTAAATAGGGCCTCGTATTGATGTATCTCTCCCCTACATGTTGGCTTATGTGTGAATCATGCATTAACTAGAAAAGAAAGTATAACAATGACCTATCTTGTAACTTGGAAAATTAGGATACTATGCTCCTCTTTTTTACTTTAGACTTGTATATTTGTTGTACCTATTATTTTATAGAAATAGAGAAGCTTTTTTAAATTGAATAATTGATAGATTACTTTTGATAAGTTGCCTTGGTCTCTTTGGTCTTTTTTTAGGTGTCAAATGAATGAGGGTTGATATTGTATTTATATCAATCCCTTTGGATATGTAACTAACATTAAATCACTTAGGATAACCTTTAGGTTATGATTCATTTTCAAAATAGATGAATTTAGGGCACTAGACACTTGCTTCGAGTTAGGACACTAACATTGATGCTAGTGTCTATCTTAGACATTAGTGTCTAGGGAGTAAGAAAGTAGGTGTAGGTGTAGAATTTCTATAGATGAAAGATAAGTAAATTTTAATAATTATGTGAAATATATAATGCTTGGGTCATCAACATAAGATTTTTTAAACTAAGAGAGAGAGGTCAATGTGCACAATATAGAGAAGATGCAGACTTATAGAAGTAAGAAAAGTCTAGAACTTAGAGGAACAACCAAGGTCTAAGTTTGATGTGTACAAGACTTAGGTGTTTTATAATCCATAAATATCATCTAAATTTCCCCCTTTAATCTAGTAGTTAAATTTCTATTTTAAAGGAGAGGAATGTGTACCTAGTGTGTATAACACACCTTATCTTTATGTGTGCCCAACTTTAGTCCTTTGATGGTGACTAGCCTATAAACTAGACCATGATAAAATATATAATAATTGAATATAATATGGGATTTAAATTATTTTAAATTGATTTTAATTGAAAGAGAAAGGATTAGGATTACACTTGTGTGTTGATATAATCACCTTGTTTGTAAGAAAGTTATTTTGAAAAAGATATATCATTATAAGGGTTTAAAACTAAGATTATGAAAAATATAGATAAATATTGAAAGTGAATGTATCCAACGAGATAGATATAAAAATATATTAGAAGGCACATTCCACCAACTTTGGAGTAAAAGTGAGTTGCCACCTAGCATTTAGATTATCTCAACTTTGCTACCTAATGATACTTATAACCTAGTGAGTGTGAGTGAGTCAAGCCACCCACACTATAAAAATAGTGAGGTTAGATGATACTCTCAAGTATAACCTAAAAACTTGTCAATTTGATTGATTTGATCACCTAAACCATACCAAAAAGGTGAACCAATTACTTATATATTGGCTCAATATAGTTCGTAAAATTCCAATTGGTGGGTGGTGATAGTCCCTAAGAATGTTTTAAATTTTGAAACTAATTTTGATTTTTCATTACTAGGGACACATTTCATAACATATGCAACTTATATATGTCTTATGTTGAAATTGTGTATAAAAATGGTACCAATGTATATATTTATACCACAACTATGAATATAAATCATATAATTATGGTTTTTAGAAAATTAAAAAAATTGTGTAAGTGTGGAGAACATGATTCCAAATCATGCCCCCACTATATATGGAGAAATATAAAAATTGATATAAGTACCACTATGGATAACATGTTTCCAAACATTCCCCCACTATAACTTGGATATGTTAAATACTAAATAGGTGTGAATAACATACTTCCAAAGTATGTCCCTACTAAATCTAAAAACTAATATAAGAAACATATAATGAATGAGTGTGGAAAAATTCCTCCAAATCATTCCCCCACTAAATCTAAAAACTATTTCAAGTGTGGAGAACATGCCTCTATGACATGCCCCTACTAATATTCCCCCCACTTTAAGGTGATGGAAAGATAGAAACTGGTAGTTATCTAACCTCAAAAGGATAAGACATTTGTATAATTTATTAATGTAACCATGTAGCATATAGAAGGAAAATTTCTAGGTATATATAACATTGATTCACATAGAACCAATGTGATCATATGAGGACCTAAGATGCATGATAAATAATATGGCAATGTCTAGATAGTAATAGTACAAGCTCAATAGGTAAATCAAACACACACATAAGAGCACTTAAATTTAACTCAAAATACAATGGTCTAAGGAGACTAAAAACAAGGGGAATCTTCAAATACCTCACAATTTAAGGAGCATGACTTAGTCAAATGTCAACAAAATCAAGGATGACATATTGAAATGTCCATAAAAAAAAATAATGACATATGACAATGTTAATGAAATCATACATTTGCATGAGGGTTGAAATTAAAGGAACATATTCAAATGATCTAATAATGAATGTAATAGCAAGGCAAGGCACTCAAATTAGTGCATATAATAAACCATAAGAAACCAACATAAACATGTCATAGTTTCTCTTTGAGCCAATGTGTTAGGAAAAAAATGTCAAGTGTAGAACATATCAAGTACAATTTATAAGATATAATCATGGATAAAGGCATGTGTCAGTACATATCTAAGATCAAACATTATAATTTAGAGTGAATATCAAACCATATAACCTATGTATATAAAGATAAAATAAGTAGATACCCCCAATGTTTGCATGACATGAGTAGAGGGAAGACCCAACATATAAGGTAGGAATAGGTCATGTATTTATTTATTTGTGTATCACACTTAAGTATAAGTGTGAAATATATATGTGTATGTATAAGTTACTAAATATTCCATCCATCAACATGGAACTAACACATAAATGTTACGGAGCCAATAAACATCTAAGTGCCAAAATTGTTTTTAGATTTTTGAATATATATATATATATATATATATATATATATATATATATATATATATATATATATATATATATATATATATATATATATATATATATATATATATATATATATATATATATATATATATTTGTATTTGTATTTTGGAATGTTTGAAGAGATAACCCTATGATAAAATCCAATTTATGATAATTATATAGGATTGGTGTAAGTGTAACCTTTCAATAAAAATATTTGTTATATATGTGCATAATAGAATTAGGAATTGTGCTTAGTATCTTTGGTAATTTGTATTTAGAATATTTGCTTTAGAGATGTTTTACTTCATTTATAGTAACCTTAGTTTTTCAATCTATGAATTATATTTAGTCAGAAAAGGACTAATATACAATACAATAGATCATGATTTATATCCAAGTGTGATATTACACTTATTAAATCCACCACAAAGACCGGATATAATAGCTTTATCCACATGTTCCATGTTATTTCCTAGAGATATAAATAATTTATAGATACATATACTAAATTCACAATCTAGGTCAAGTATGATATTTTGACCTTTCTTGATTTGATATTTTGAAGAGTTATTGGAAATTTATTTTTATGAAGGCACATATTTGACATTACCATTTTAAAGTACTTTTTTTTTTCTATACTTGTTCCTTTTATATTATGTTTTATATTCTTAGTGTTTATTCAATATATCTTATTTTATTTATTTCTTTTTCTTGTATTTTATTTAATTTATAGGTTGTTCTTATGCATTGGTGAAATGTATCTTTAAATGATTTTTATTAGTATTGATAATATAGCCCAAGCCTTGATGGTAATTCTGATCATATGTTGAAATAGGATGAGTGATGCCTTGGAAATGTTTTCCCAACCTTTAACCATTATATCCAAATTTTTTTAAATATTTCATTCCAAAACTACACTATTTGGAAATTTTAGTATCATTTTTGAAAGGTAAGTTTGTATCCTTTCCTTGATTTGATTTTTATTTTTGAATCTTTTCTTACTCTAAGTTTGATATTTGCAACTATTTTTTATCTAAATTTTACTTTGGCACCTATATTTTCCATGTTGGAACTTGTGATTTAGGACAAGTACTCATAATGTGAGAATGTTTCTTGGTAGATGTATCAATGATAGGATCAACCCTATGTTTGTGACTTTATATTTGGTTCTTTAATGCAAAAATATGATTGATATGATGCCCATGCATTATATGATATGCATATTAGTACTTGGATCTACGTATAGAATGTATAGGAGGTAATTTCATGACTTTTTAAGAATCATATCTCTTAGGATATCAATTGTATTATTAGTATCCTTTTTTTAAAATTTAGAATCACTTGTGTTGGATGTATTCTATTTTAGCTTTTCATTTGGATATAAAACATTGTTTGGCACAACATTGGTAGGTGAGGACTAAAAAATATTGTTGTTGGAAGAAAAATAATTATGGGGGTGAATTAGTGTCTTAAAATTGTCTTTTAGTTCCTCCTTAACATTCATGAAACATCACATCAATATATAGATCAAGTAATGCATAATCAATCACTCATACAAGCATAAAACAAGATTACACAAGACAACACATCATATGTGTGGGAAACCCTCAAGGGGAATAAAACACATTGATCCTTTGAAATGGAATACGTTACCATAATTTATAATATAATAATTTTTTGAAGTACCAAATCCACATGGAGCACCAACCCAAACTAGTTAGGCACTAGCCCAACCAAGCTTTAACAAGCATGAACTTATAAAGAGGCACCAACCCCCTCTATGACTTAGCACTAACTTAACCACCTGATTACTTTGAAAAAAATTATAAAAAAATGTTTCTTAATCAACTAATTATTACCACCTCTTCATCTCTTTACACTCTTATCACTCTCAAATTGCCTTTTAGGCTTCATTGCTCAAATAGGTAGTTTCAAGACAAATTAGGTCATATGACCTTGATATTCATATACAAACACACTTTAAGATATTTATCTAATATTCTATACAATTTTTTTATGGTCTAAAATACCTATTTTTTCTCAACAATGTTCTATATCATTCACATACACTCCCATCATACCAATAGGCTTAAAATTGCCTTATATATACCATTCCTTGTTTATATGCCACTTAGTCAGCCAGACACTCTTAACATATTATAACATATAATGTCAACCTTATGAGATGTTTATTTAGTATATATCACTCCTAGATACAAAATGGGATCAACCCTAGGTTATGGGTATCCTGTGATGAGGTTGAACCTCCAGAGAAGGTTGATTCTTCTTGGTAGATCACCTAAACTACTAGTTTTGACTTGGAAAAGGGGAAAAGGATTCAAAGGGAAAACTTAAATAATATAAAGGGTGATAAAAAAACAAATACACTCCAAATTTATTGAAACTAACACTAATTAATCTCAAAGACAACCCTCACCCACACAATCTCTCAAACTAGTCACTTTGCATTAATATTTCTAAACTAGTCTCACTAGACAAGAGATGAAGCATGGAAGAGTATCAAAACTAAAAATATACCATAATTATTTATATATAAGGCACAATTTAATACCTAAAAATACCTTTAAATACCTACAAAAATTTAATAAATAAGGATAATCAGCAAGGAAAAATAATCTTCCATAAAGTAATCATGCACAAATTGATCAGAACACTAGATGTAGGAAAAGAGATAGGTAAAATAAGTTGTATTATTGCTTCAAGAGGATATTTATTACATAAATGGGTATTGATACACAATAAAAACATGAGTATCATCCTTTATAATGGATAATAAAAGGGATATACATGATAAAAGAGAAGGGAGAGGAGAAGAAATATTTTTAAAATTAATAAATACAATTCAACCACCCTCTATAGAGCTCCATTAAGGAATAAGAAGAGTTAGATGAGTCTAAAAAAAATTTAAATAACTTTGGAACTTATTTTACTTATCAAATTAACCATATAAAGTCAGAAAGTTCTTCAAGCTCTCCCATTGATCTAAAAAGGCAATAGAGGACAAAATTTACATCAGGAAGATGACACCATGATCCAATAACTTGAAAAAGTCTCTAAAAATAAATAAGATTACTTAAATTATCCATAAATTCTTGATAAAACTATAAAAACATATATAATCTTCTTTAAATGATCCATTTATGCTCCTCAACTCCCCAAAACTCCTCCACTTGACTTATATGCCCCATCTCCACTTCGTTTGTGTTGGCAACTTGGTAATATGGTTAGTCATTATAAAATTTGATGTTTACAATAATTTTTGAGGGATAAATTTTGAGTTTTTTATTTTTATCCCAACTCATATTTTCTATTCCAACCTAAAAATCCTTTAAACTCCATTGGTTGAGTTCTTCAAGCTCAAGCCATCTTTAACTAGTTATTATAAAACTTATTTTCAAGTCTATTTTAGGCCTCCTAAGAACCCAAATGAGCTAATTTATTATGTAAAATAGGTAAAATATTATATTTATAGATCCTTATATATTCTCTAGGTGGTTTCCAAGTGATTATGGGTCATTTCATGGGCTAGGAGCTCAAAAACTCAAAACCAGTCAAAATAGGGTCTTTAACAGCTTACAATCATTTTAGGCCTTTTCATGGTACTTGGGAGATTGAATGATATTATTTTATACTAATAATTCTTTGAGTGGGTCCTAAAATTTATTTTAGACCATTATTAGGCTATGATTCACTTGAAATTCTTTAAATTAGTTTGGAAAGGTCTACCACCTTGTAGACTTAGGTAGGTCTAGGGGGTCTCTTTGCTAATTTGAGCCACTTGGAGTCTTTTTTTAATTTTTAAAACAAATAAAAACATTATGGTGGATATTTTACAAATTCATAATCACTTTTACATACATAAATCCTCTTTTTGACCTCTGTTAAAGGCTCTTTTAGGCCTACTTTTGAGCACATACTCCATTAATGGAGATATGAAAACTTGGTATTTTCTCTTGAAGTACAATATGGGAATGAAAACACTTGGAAAAAATATAGGAAATAAATATACCTAAAAATAAAATTTAAATTCATTTAATTGATTATAACTAAAAAAAAGTACGTTCTTTTGGGGTTGCCTCAACCTGCCTTGTCAAATTTTTGAGTGTGTGTAGGTCTGAGTTTTGTCATTTTATCAAGTTTTATGGGGTCCAAATACTTAATTATTTTTTAATTATTACTAATATGGAACATAAAAAATATTAAAATAATTATTTTCCTATTATAAAACATGAAAAATAATTAGAATAATATATTTAGACCTACTACACACTTTAAAATTGTGAACTACAAGATATAGGGAGCAAGAAATAGGTGAATCTTGAGATTTATAAGGTATAAAGACATCAATAATTATTTATTGAATATAAATACACATAAAACTTCTTTAATCTTTATATTTTATCATTAAATTCTTTAAGTGACTTAAAAATACTTTTTATGACTGTCCACACTAGCATGCCAAAATCCTAAATTTTGCAAATTTGCCCTTCTCCATGTTTTACCTTGAAATTATGAATGTATTAAATATAAAAATGTGTGTAAAGACTTAAAATAACCATAAATTTCCTAAAAAACCCTCACATGATGTTAAAACCATCTGTCATACCTTATAGCCCTCTAAGAAGCTTGCCTAGCTCCATGTTAACTATCAATAGACAATCATAGGACTATTATAGAACAACATATGATTAGACTATTAGTGTGACCTAAATAAGGTAATTTTAATTTATAAAAATTAATTAAAACCACTATGACAAAGTTTCATAGCTAGATAATACCTTTAAAATCCTCAAGATGCATTTTTCTCAAAACTAGCTAGTGGGTTGCTTGTGTGAGTGACTATTTATGAATGTAGGAGGTATATGACAAAATATTTTATTATTTAACTAATAATTTGGCCTTAATAATTTGAATATAAATATTCATATGCTAACCATTATCATACATACTAAAAATGAGAACCTAATTCATCCTGTAGGTTCTCTAAAATCATAAATTTCTCTAAGACTAGCTCAGGTTGCCTATGTTTTACTTGGAGAGTGCCTCAAATCTGATATAAAATATGGGATATATCTATTATATCAACAAAATATAAAGAATATAATCATATTTTGGGTCATGAGGACCCTATATACTATATTTAGAGGTTAGATAGCCTCTCTAGCATCTTCTACTCTTTAAATCTTCTCTAAATTAACCCTCAATCTTATGACTATGTGTATAGTCTAAAACCATTTTATCAACCTTATACATTCTTGAATTAAATTTTGGATTTTTGTGGAGTGTGATTATATCACTCTTTATAGTGACTTCAACATAATCATCTAGTTATACAACCCTGCAACCTTCATAAGGAGATCTTCATATGATGCTTGTGAGAGCACACTATGTCAATGAACTTCTTAATACTATTTTATGTATATAAACCATAATATATGATAATAGTGCCTTGAAAACATAATATACATCTTTCTCACCTTGAACTCAACCTTGAAAAGTTTTACAATTTCCAAGCATTATGCCATTCATTTCACTATTTCATGGTTTCTTCATTACATAAGCTAACAACCAAGACTTTTGATAAAAGTTTGATTGTAGGGGCCTAAAAGAAGATGAGGAAGGTAGAGAATAAGGATAAGAACACTTAGTAGGGTCATGAATCTAGATTCTATTTTATCCATTGGATCATCCACTGAACTAGGACTATCTCTTATTTGGATCTTCAATAGAACATCTTCAGAGCTACCTCGAGCATCTATGGAGCTATCTAGATATTGTTTAGAGCTCAAATAAGGATATTCAAAGCTCAATATAACATATGTTGATCTACATAGATCATATTCAAATATTGACTAAGGATATTTAGAGCTCACCATGTTCTATGCCAAGTCTTCAAAACTATTGCCAAAAGGGTGTTGCTAAAACTATTGATGACTTATAAAGACTTCATATTCTCTCTCAACAAAGAGACATTAGGTTACCTCTCATAAAATCCTAATAACACATAAGCAGATTTACATCTCCCAACACTATAAAAATACCTTCCATGATACTACACTACATCATCAAGTTAGGACAAGAAAGAGACTATTTATGAAGGCAAAAGGTCACTGAATGGTCTAGGAGACTGTCTTTATCCATCTAGGCAAAAGTTTTGTATGTAGTCCAATTTTGGCCAACATAACATTTTATGTCATCCATGTAAATAGGTAATCCATATAAATAGGTCATATTAAATCTAATAAACATGATTCAAACTGATATTGAGTCCCTTTAGGTCTATCATAACTTATTATACCTCATTTCACATTTAGTTATCATGGAGACTTAATCCCATTAGGTATACTTTAGGGAAGGTTAGATTTTACCTTCA
This sequence comes from Torreya grandis, assembly GCA_037957365.1. NCBI lineage: Eukaryota > Viridiplantae > Streptophyta > Pinopsida > Cupressales > Taxaceae > Torreya > Torreya grandis. The sequence goes on along the minus strand of JARHVA010001175.1, from coordinate 948,791 downwards.
TTATAACACTCTAAAAATCCACATATGGTAGTAAAATATCATATAACAATCAAATAAACATATATTAATCTCATCTATGCTCCATAACACCTTTTAGAGCCAACCACCACTTCAAGCACACCATTTGTATTGTTCACAATTAGACATTCTCATACACAGAAAGTATATCTTGTACTACTGAATATTAAAAAAAAATTAGATAAACAAAAATGGAAATAAATCATATATAAAAATACTAAATAACCTTAGGTTCATCACTATATTCTTTAGCCTTCATAACTCAGGGCAAAAGGACTCAAACACTTCTCTATAAATAACCCACTTAGAATTGTAAGAACACTCCAAAACTCAATCATGAAAAACTTTATCTTAAACACATACAATAACACTTACCATGATAACTTATAATTAAAAAATATCCTTTGACACATATATACCATTCTCAAATACAAAAATTATAAGGTCCAATGTTAGATATTGATCTTACAAACCAATCTTTTGACCTCACTACACACAGTCAAACCAAAATTAGATAAGCCATTTAAGATTAAAAATTTAAAAAAAATTAAATGAATATAAAACATTATAAAAATAACTTATATGACATAAAAGTCCCAAAAAAAATTACCTATGCATTATATAATTCAAATCAGGGCATAAAGCCTTAAACTCATCACTACAACTTGCTTAACCAAAATTGTAAGTTTACCTTAAAGACTAATCATGGTGACTCATACCTCCAATACCTTGTGTATATCTTCAATGACTTCTGATTCATGTATATGATCCTATTATATCCATATATAATTCTTGGATATGAATATAATATATTCAAATGGAAAATATTGGTCTCACAAACCAATCTCGTGATCTTGTATCTCACTATCTCATCTAAACCAAACAGGTCAACTTGTGAGTAACTTTTACACTATATTCACTAATCTAAAAAAATTATACCAAATATAAATATGACATAACAGTCCCAAAAAACATCTCCATTCACTTGATTTGATCAATCTATCATGGTAATACATTCGTATTCATCTTCTCACTATTTCTTGGGTTTCTCATTGTTTGCATCATTAGGCCTATTAGAGATAAGTTGACTTGGATGAAAAATTATCACAATTTAGGGTTATAAATATACAAAAACATTCATTTAAATGAAAAATTATTCTTAAGATTCATCTTCCATCCATTTGAAAACTTTGTCCAAAACTACTTTTTATAGTTACAATAACTTCTTCAAAAATAAACCTGTATCTTCTCATTTTTCTCTCTCCTCTCTCTATAAACCACCACTTGGAGGTAAATATGATGGTTAAATAAAATATATAAACACTTACCTAAGAATTAAAAACCATACTAATCACTTTTGAATCATATCTTCAACATTATGTCACTTTTAGGGTTCTAAGAGGGGTTAAACACACTTCCACTGTTAACAATTGTTCATAAAGCATAGTCCCTCAATATAAAAAATAATTCAAATAATTTTGAACTTAGACCCTTACCAATATCTAATTAATATATTAGGTTACCATTCAGAGGTTACACATACCAATAAACACTTGATAGTCCTTCTTGGGTTTACATGCCTTCATTTTGTGTACTTGAGAGACCTCTAAACAGCTTTTTTATGGCCCGTCCTTCAAACTATGACCTTAAACTACATGAAAAAACCTGAAAAAACATAAATAACCTATAAAAATTCTTACATGAGCTCAAAAACTCTGAAATATTATCATGGCCCCTTATTAGGCCACATACTCTCTCTTTGCTTACATAAGCCTTAACCTACAAACTACATTAGGTCTTAAAATTGAAATTTATGCCTCTTTCCATGTGCTATCCACATAAATAACATAATAAATAAACATATCTCATGATATAACAATGTCATACATCTTTCATATGTATTGACAATAGATCATGATGCCTCATTAGGCTAGGCAGGGTTTAAAAATGGTCTAGTTGAAGACATGATCTATATGTCCTACACCTATAGGCTCACCTTGAGACTATTATGAGTGATCAAATGCTTCAAATACATTATAAATAAACCTCATACAACCACTCATTCATATGTACACTCATTTCACCAAGCTATCATACTCATACTTTCTCACAAGGTCTCATAATGCTATGACTAGTGTTATGACTAGGCTTCTTAAGTACTTGAAACATGACAAATAAAATTGAAACACTTATAAAAGTATATAAATTTCAATTAATTGATCATAAAATTCCAAAAAACATCTCAAATTATTATTCTTACTTAATTCATCAAGCTTTATTATGCACACCTTCTCATAGGATCTAGACTAGGCTTCTCAAGACACCTTGTACCTAAGAACTAGTACTCAAACATGCTTGCCTCAGTGCTATCAAATAATAAAACTCATCAGCTAACATTGTCACACCAATGAAAAAATATTTAAATAACCCAATATAATAATCATTATGTTTCCTTCAAATTCTCTCTCTGACCTAAACCTTGACATCAACTAATAGAAGAGACATGAGGTTACCTTCAAATTATCTCTCAACAGAAGAGACGTTTAGATTGCCTTAAAATTATATCTTGTCACTTGGATTCCTTGTCACATAAAACACATAATATCATACCTCAAAGACCACTCACCATCCATATTCACCAAATTCACCTTGACATTAATGGCATTAACCTTGACATTAATGAAAACACTTCTCAACATACTCCCACTTCATCATTGATGGAAAATAAACTGCACCCTGATCATTCTCATCTCATCTCCCTTATTCTAGTTTATATCCCCATTTGAAATTAATTAAAAATTTTCATACACACTATAACTTATGGAACCACTAATTCTAACCACTCATTCTCCCTCTTTGCCAAATACTCTCAAAAACTCTTTTATGCTTGTTAACATCTACACATGGAGCTTATGAATAACTAGAATAGCTACCCCTCAAACCAAGCATCCACCATGATTATGATATCTAAATATAGTCCCCATGAATCCTAATGGATTCACCCATTTCATAGGGAATTATAAAAACACAAACTAAAGAGATTCCCAGATCTCCATGCTCTCACAAGACTGAATACCTTTCATGATCATGTTAGGCTTGATTTTCACCTTAGGTTTGACCTTTTCATAACTTTTTGATCAACAATATGAGCTGATATCAAATTTTTTTGACTTGATTTAACATCTGAAGTGTGCTCTATCATTCCACTTAGGATTGTAGACTGATTATAACTCACCTTTATTATCTTCTGTTTCCATACATTAATTGCCCTTCTCTCTTACACTCTAGGGGCTTCAAACTTCTTGTTTTGAATTGATATCCTTATAAATATATTAGGATAGAATATTTCAATGTCTCCCACATTATAAAAATTATAGAAAATGACCTCATTCATACCTCTTGATTGATTATTCCTTTAATAATCCCATGAATATTCATTTTTAGAGGGTCTTATACACTCTCTTACTTTATGACCAAAATGATTGGATATAAAATAGTAACCATTGAATTAATTATCATACCTCATAGAATTAGTTTGTTTGATTGGTCTCTTTATGTTGACCTTCTTATCTTCATGATCCTTCTCCCTGAATTGAGTTGTATCCTTTTGGTCTTATTTAAATCCAAGACCTATCTTATAACTTGTAGACTTATGACTACTCAAGATATTATCTAGATCATAAGTAGTGATTATTTTCATCTATGCTTCACAAAGGTATTCAAATTGTTATATTCTTGATCCAACTCAACTTTCAAGGATTTTATTTCATTTTCATACCTAGTGAATTCTTCCTATTTATATTTTAAGCTAGTAGTAATTATCTCCATCTATGCTTCAATCAATTTATGATCTCATCATATTATTTAGATGTGTTACTTATTATATCCTAAAATAAACCAATTTTCTCTTCATATTCCTTGACTAATGATCTTAGTTTGTAATTTTTCCTTATTCAAAACTTCAACTCTTCTAGAGCACTCACCAGTTCTACCTCAAGGTTCAATTTAGCCTCTTCTTCATTTGATTATCCATCATCCATAAGGCCTTTTCCTTTTTAGTAACCCTCATTATCTATTTAAATATCCATGAATAAGGTTTCATTATTGTCATGTTCATGTTAATTACTATCATCATCACTCTCAGATGTGCTTGTGTCACTTACATCAGATGAGTTATTATCCTCTTTGGTATAAAAACTTATCTTATTCTTAAATGGCCATTTCCTACCTTCATACTTCCTAAAATATTTCTTGTTTTTATTAGTATTATAGACATTCTTATCATCTACATGATGTTCATCCTATTATTCATCATGTTTAGCCTTATCCTTGTTAGGACAGTTAGATTTGAAGTGACCAATCTTACCATAGTTGAAATATTTGAAAGACAACTTACCCTTGTAACCATATCCAAACCTCAATTTCCTAGAAAATATGGCTATTAGTTCATCATCATAAAAAATTGAACATACCTCATAATTGACCTTCTTGAATTTTGACTTATTCTCAGATTTGATTACTTCTTCCTTCTTGGGAGGTTTTACTTCATTTGTTCTCATCTTATAGGTATTCAAGATGTGATTAATCCCACCCATTTCCAAATTTTCGAAATCATACATAGTTTATACTATAATCACCTTAAAATCAAACTTAGGAGTTAGTGATATCAATACCTTTTGAATAACTTAGACTCTTTCACTTCTTATCCCAATTCTCTAATGGAATTGACAACTTCATCAACCTTTAATATGTAAGATGCAATAGTTTCATCTTTATTCATCTTAAAAGTTTTAAACTATCTTTGGTGGGTCTATAACTTAGCCATCTTCACTTTGGTGTCTCCTTCATAGATAGTATTCCATTTGTCTCATATCACCTTAGATGACTCACAGTGCATCACCTTTTAAAACTCTAGCTTTAATAGGCCACATAGAATGGCATTCATTTCCTTATAATTACTTTCACTTTATTTCTTGTCTATTGCATCAATTAGTGGTGTAGGAGGTGGAGTGTATCCATTTATAATTGACTGCCATATGTCATGGCCCATTAAAATTAGATATTTCCTCATTCTATTTCTCTAAAAATCATAATTTGTCTCATTGAAAAATGGAGCCATACTTGTAGAGAAACCACATTGAGCTTGTTGACTAGCCATCCATTCTTCTAGGATATCCTTTAAGATATTAGGCCTACTTTAAAGGACTTGATTTAAAAACAAATGTTTTAATCATAATAATTGAGAATTGGGTGGGGTTATTCAATGTCTTAAAACTTTCTTTCAATTCCTCCTTATCATTTATTAACAATCCCATCAATATGTAGATCAAGCAGTGTATAAGAAATCACTCATACAAGCATAAAACAAGATTACATAAGAGAACACATCATATATGTGAGAAAACCTTAAGGGGAAGAAACAAATAATCCATAAAAATTTTATATAGTCCTATAATTCAAAATATCATAATTTAGTGAATCACCAATTTCACATAGAGAACCAACCCCAACTAGCTCAGCACCAACCTAGCTAGGCTTTAGTAAGCACTAACTAATAAAGAGGCACTAACCCCCTAGATGAATTAGCATAAAATAAAACACTTGATTTATTTTATCACCTTAATAACACTTTTTTTCTCAATAAATTTATGATTACCACATCTTTATCTCTTCACACTCTTATCCCTCTCAACCTATAGTCTAGGATTCTTCACTCAACTAGATCTCTTCAAGATAAATTAGGTCATATGACCTTGATATTCATATGATAACACACTTAAAATATTAATATTAGATACTATACACTATTATTATGGTATAAAATACCTCCTCATCATCAATAGTGTGCTATATCATTCACATACACTCCCATTATACCAATATGCCTAAAACTATGTTGTATATATACCATTCCTTGTTCATATGCCACTTAGTGGGCCAAATACTCATAAAATATTAGTTTTTACATGGAAATAGGTCATATAACATATCATAAACATTAATAAAATGAATATTTATTCCCTTTTGGTCTATCATAACTCTATTAGACATCATTTCACTTTTAGGTCTCATGGAGATCTAATCCCATTAGGTCTATTTTAGGACACATTACAATTTGCCTACCTTGTAACACTATAAAACTATAAATACAATAGGAAATTATCATATAAAATTAAAATATACCTATAATAATCTCATATATTCTCCATAAAACTTTTTATATCCATCCACCACTTTTAACACACCATTTGTACTATTCATAATTAGGCCTTCTCATACACAGGAAGTCCATCTTGAACTACTAAATATTAAACAAAAATTAACTAAAAAACCATGGAAATAAATAATATATATATATATATAGAATAAATTACCTAATTGTAATAAATATATGATTTATACTTCACATCTCAGGGCAAAATGACTCCAACACTTCTATGCAAATAGCACACTTAGAACTGCCATAACACTCCAAAACTAAGTCATGAATAAATTTATTCTTAACACCTAAAATAAAACTTACCATGAAAAATTATTATTTTAAAATATTTTTTGATAGATATAAAAAAATTTAAAATACAAAAATAATAATTTCCAATTTCAAATATTAGTCTTGTAGACCAATCTTTTGACCTCACTACACATAGTCAAACCAAAACCTGACATGCCATTTTGGATTCAAAATTTCAACCACTTTAAATTACTATAAAACCTTATAAAAATAATTAATATGACATAAAATTACCCATAAAAAAACACAATGTTCATTATATTCTTCAACTCATGGCATATATCCTCAAAATTCATCAATGTAACTTGCTTACCCTAAATTGCCAGTTTACCTTAAAGACCAGTCATGGTGACTCAAACCTCAAACACCTATGTAGATATATTAAATAAATTATGATTAGTTTATATTATCCTATGACATAATTATAATTTTTTTTATATAAATATAATATATTCAAATTTTAAATATTGGTCTTGCATACCAATCTCATGACCTTGTATCTCACTGTCTCATCTAAACCAGATGGGTCAACTTGTGAGAAAATTTTTCACTATATTAACTGATATCCTAAAATTATACCAGATATAAATATGAAATAAAATTATAAAAATATATCTCCATGCATTTTTTTTCATCACTCTATCATGATAACACATCCCTATTCATCTTTTGACTATTGCCTAGGTTTCTCACTATTTACATCATCAAGCCTGTTAGCGACTGACTAACTTGGATGACTAGTTTATCACAATTTAGGGTTACAAAATATCCAAAAAACTTAATTTAAATGAAACATGAGTCTTAATATTCATCCTCCATCCATTTTAAAACTTTGTCCAATACCACTTTTATAGCTACAATAACTTATTTAGAAACAAGATTGTATCTTCTCATTTTCTCTTTCCTTTCTCTAACCATGACCACCTGGAGGTAATTTTGAGAGTTAAATATAATATAAAAAAATTAATTGAGAACCATTTTGATAAATTTTAAATCATATATTCAACATCAAGTCATTATTAGGGTTCTAGGAGGGTTTAAACACACTTCCATTGTTAACAATTATTCATAAAACATAGTCCTTCAATACAAAAAATAATGAATATAATTTTGATATATTAACCCTACCCATATTTACTTAATATCTCAAGTTACCATTTATAGGTTACACATGCCAATGAACACTTGAAATTCCTTTTTAGGTTTGCATGCCTTCATTCTGTGTACTTGAGAGACCTCTAAACAACTTTTCATGCCTTATCCTTCAAACTATGACCTTAAAATACATGAAAAAACTTGAAAAAAACCTAACATTTATAAATTATTACATGATATCAAAAACTTTGAAATATGATCATGACCCCTCATTAGGCCACACTCTGTCTCTTTGTTTGCATATACCTTCACCTACAAACCACATTGGGTATTAAAACTGACCTTTATGCCTCTTTTACATGTGATATCCACCTAAATTAACATAATAAATCAACATATCTCATGATAAAATAGTTTTAGACATCCTTCATATGTCTTGAAAATATATCATGATGCCTCATTAGGCCAAGTAGGGTTAAGAAATGGTGTTGTTCCAAACATGATCTATAGGTCTTACCCCTATAGGGTCACCCTAAGACTCTTATTATTGATCCAATGGTTCATATAAATTATAAATAAAACTTATATAACCACTCATGACTATGTGCACTCATATCATCAAGCTATCATACTCATACCTTCTCACAAGGTCTCTTCATATTATGACTAGTGCCATGACTAGGCTTCTTAAGTACTTGAAACATGAAAAATAACATTGAAACACTTATAAAATTATCTAAACTTAAATTAAATGATCATATAATGTAAAGAAAACTATCAAAATCTTGTGCTTACTTACTTCACCAAACTCTACTATGCACACCTTCTCACAGGGTCTAGACTAGGCTTCTCAACACACCTTATACTCAAGAACTAGTATGAAATCATGCTTACCTCAATGTTATAAAACAATAAAATTCATAAAACAAAAATGGTACACTAATTCAAAAATATTTACATAAACCAATATAATAATCATTATGTTCCCTTCAAATTCTCTCTCTAACCTAAACCTTGACATCAACGAATAGAAGAGACATTAGATTGCCTTCAAATTATTTCTAAATAGAAGAGACATTTAGCTTTCCTTAAAAATATCTCTTGTCACTTGGCTTCCTTGTCACATAAATCACACAATCTCATACCTCAAATACCACTCACGATGCATCTTCACAAGATGTACCTTAACATCAATGGCATCATCCTTGACATCAATGACAATACTTCTCAATAATGTTTCACACTAGCATATGTTGGATTTTGAATGTATGAAATATAATTTTTAAATAAAGTTATCTTTGAATTTATAGATTTATTTTTATTTTGTAACTCATGTATTATTTTTCTCATACTAGTAGTTTGATCTTTTAGGGATTCACAAACAAAGACCATAGGCATTTTAGATTGATTTCCTTCTTTAGAAACTATAGGGTGAGCCACCTAACCACTTGGATAATTGACAGATTATACCTAGTTAGAGGGATGAGAGTTAACACCCTCCTTAGTGTTAGGAGGAGAGGGGTAAATACTATTTCCATGATATTTATAAAGAGATTAAATTTTGATTTAGTTTTGAAACGCTCTCATTATTATTCAAGTTGGTTACTCCTTTTAATTGATTTCATTAGACATGAAACATTAAATGTGACCCTTATTATAGGGTATGATGAGGCAAAAATGATGTTCAAAGATCAGGTTCACCAAATGTCTAACCCTAAAATGGATTGATGAATCCTTATTTGGTGTTAATAGGGTTTAAAATATAGAAATTATAATAAACAAAGGTGATAATCAGATCTATAGTAGGCAAATTGGGTGTCAAACTCATATATAAACATACACTGAATTTAGTATACTAAGTATAAGTTTAAAATATAAATTAAAAGCAATTTATACTTGTAAATGACAAATAAGTGATATAATTAACTAGTTCTAATGTTAAGAAAATGTTGAATCTGAAATAGGTAGAAAATAGGTTGGAAGGAGATTTTGGAATAGTCCTTAAATTTTATATCTAAAGCTTTTAGAGCTCTGGACAATAACATCAACCTAGGATGGTTACATTAAAACTAATGTATGGATTTGATGCAAGTGTCCTATACATAATACTTACTAGAAAAGGATGTAACTACATGGATGATTTTGGGTTTGATTTCTCCTTCACTTTGGTGCATTTAAATCTAGGTCATGGACTATCACTCCTCATGAACCTGTAAAAACCTAGTTCTTCATATTTATTGTGACATTGGGGGAAAATGGGTTAGTAAGCACATGGTGTTAAGTTGACCCTAGATACCCCTTTATCAGTGAGTGATACCTACATATCCAATACTATGAATAGGGCCTCAGATTGGTGTAGTTATCCCTTATGTATTGGCTTGTGTGTGAATCATGTAATATTTTACAAAGAAAATACAATAGTGACCTATATTGTAACTTATAAAATTGAGATATTAGGCTAATTATTTAGTACTTTAAACATGAAGATGTGTTGTCCCTATGATTCGTATGAAAATATGTAATTTTTATAATTAAATTCTTGATAGAGTGCTTTTGATAAGTTTCCTTGGTCTCTTTGGTATTTTTTTAGGTGTCTAATGAATGAGGGTTTATCTTGTATTTATATCAATCCCTTTTGAGAAATAACTAACATTAAAACACTTAAGATGACCATTAAGATACATTCAATTTATAAATTATATGACACTAGACACTTGTGTTAGGTTAGGACACTAATGTTGATGCTAGTGTCTATCTTGAATGTTAGTGTCCAAGGGGAAAGAATGTAGGTACATGTTCAAAACTTTTAGAGATGAAATATAGGTACATTTTAAGAATTTTTGGAAAGATAAAAGGCCTAGGTCATCAAAAAAATATTGGTTAGACTAAAATATATAGGCTAATGGGCACAATAAAGAGTAGATGCAAAACATTTAGAGGAGGGAGAAGTATAGAAATGATATGAACAACCAAAATCTAAGTTTTCCAAGTGCAAAAGACTTCGGTGATATATATCCATAAATATCATCTACACTAAGGAAATTAAATATTAAAATCTAACTGCTACAATAAACTAGAGACAATATGGAACTCAATAAGTAAATTAAAGGTTTATGTATAAAAACTCTAGGAAGAATAAGGCAATACCCTTATACTATATATGTAGAGGGAAAACTTACTAATTTATTAGTAGAAAATGATACTTTTTCCTAAATATGGAGACCTTAGGATTTTAGTTATCATTGTAGCTATAAGAAGAAAGGAAATAATTAAAGTCTTAGTGGAGTTACGAAATGATATCAATTTTATGACATTAGACACATTTAAATCACTCTCCATAATTGGAGTACAACCTATATACACCTATATCCACTCACTTCATTAATAATCACTAATATCACTATTAGTCGATACTAATCTCGTTAATCTCATTTTCTCTAATTTATCCCCCCCCCTTATTAATAATTTATCTAATATTCCTCTTCATTATTCATCATCTATAAACCTTAATCATCCCCACCAATCAACTAATTTATCCTAAATCACCATTATCTTAATCTACCCCCACTTATCTATTATTTGGGAATTTTAAATTCCTAATAGCCCACCTACTAGCCTATACTTATGCTGTCTTACACCCCTAGTCCCTTATCCACACCTAATCACTATCTAATCCATCCTTAATCCTAATTAATATCTAAGAGGATTCTATAATTTAAGGATTATATAATCCTCTCTATTATAACCCCTCCTCTCTATAAGCCTCCAAATCTAGAGGCTCCCAAGGAATTTTAAATTCCTTGGATAATTCCCAACCCTTGATCTCCTCAACCTAACTTTAAATATCCACCATTGATTTTTCCTTCCTCTTCCTATTTAAACAACTACCTCCTCTATGGCCAAGCCAACTATAATTATTATGCTACCTCCATTCCAATATAATCTATCATCCAACATCCTCATTATTCCATTTTAATGTCCAAATCTAAGTCAAGGTAATCTTAATATCAATCCTCTTTATTTTTCATTCATTTGATCATGGTTTAGAAAATTTAGGATTTAGGATTTAAGTGTATTATTGAGTAGTTTATTCATCTAATTTCACTTATTTATAATGGATCTAGAATATAACTAGGCATTTGTTTATTTGGGTTGATTAATTTACATGATTTAATCCAAAGAGATTAAAAAATATTACTACATTTTGGTGACCATAGTAGGACATATAATCTTATTGTCTCATCATCCTTGTTCCCATAACTAATATAATCCTCTCAATCGATTTGAATAACATCCAATCTTTTATCCTCATCTCATATTTTGAGTCATATCCTTTGATCAATAACATCATCCTATAATCAATAGTCATTGTCATAATCATCATATTCTACTCCCTCATCACATTCTCCATCCTCTAGTCATAAATACATTGGTCTAAGGTCTTTTCAGACTATATAGGCATCACCTAGTCACTTTCTAGTACCCAAGGATAGCTCAGCCACTATCCCATCTTTCTTTATTATCCATCATCACATCTATCTTTTCTTCCATCATCCTTTCATCTTGAATCCATCAAATCATTGAGCTATAATATCAATCAATTTATCACTCACCATTATTTTTAATCATCTTTTTAATATTTTCATCAATTGCCTACACCTATCGATTGGGCCTACAAAATCTGAACATACATATTTTCTTCCATAAATCACTAATTTGTCAATTAATCATATGTGATTTATGGTTCCTCCCTTGATTGGGGAATAACAAAACCCATAACTTTATTGACATTACTGGCTCATCAAGTTGATGCAGTGCAATATGTTGGTCACTTGATCACATCATCCTTCTTTCTAATCCTCTTTATCATATTGATTAAACTTTATCTTTGAGCTACACCCATCACTAATCTTATCAAATCATCATCTTATCTTGGAATACAACTCTCCCTTTCATGTATGCTTTATTGGGACATGTATAAAGCTTGAATAATTCTAATCCTATCATCATCATGTTATGGTTGATTCACCCTTGGGATGTGTTGACAACTGTGATACAATCATCTCTACTCCTGGTGCATGTGTGGTATCATTATCAATCTATAGCTCATTTATTGATTTGAATTCATATTCTTCATCATCTACTTCACATCTTAAATATGACCCCTTGTTTCTTATTTTGAGTGGCCATCCATCTCATTCTTCCCCATATTCCCCCTTGAGGGGGCATCATATTCCTTAACACCATATATTATCATTAATCCATTATATGGTTTTTATTTGAAATACCATTACTCCTTTTTCTTTTCTTCACTCTTAATGTGCTTTCAAAGAGGGGGAAAATGTATGCACCTAAATTTTATTGCCTATATTATCATCACTAATATCACTATTAGTTAACACTAATCCCACTCATCTCATTTATTCTAATTTATCCTATTAAATTATCCCCCTTCCTAATCATTTATCTAATATCCCTCTTCATTCTTCATCATATAATAACTTTATTCATTCCCACCAATCAATTAATTTATCCTAAATCACCATTATCCTAATCTGACCCCACTTATCTATTATTTTAGAATTTTAAATTCTCAATGGCCCACCTACTAGCCTATGCCTAGGCTCTCTTATACCCCTAGTCCCTAAACCTCACGTAATCACTATATAATCCATCTCTGAGCCTAAATAATCTCTAAGAGTATTATAGAATTGGAGGATTATAGATTCCTCTCTATTATAACCCCTCCTCTCTAGAAGCCTCTAAATCTAGAGGATTCCAAAGAATTTTAAGCTCATTGGATAATTCCCAACCCTTGATGTCCTCAACCTAACTTGAAATCTAAACTATTGATCTTTCCCTCCTCTTCATATTTAAAAAACTCACCTCCTCAATGGCCAAGCCAACTAGAATTCTTATGTTATCTCCATGACAATCTAATCTATCATCTAACATTCTCATCATGCCATCATAATGTCTAGATATAAGTCAAGGTAATATTAATCCCAATCATCTTTATTTTGCATCCATTTGATCACGGTTTGGATCTTTTAGGATTTTATATTTAAGTGTAGGATTGAGTAGTTTATTCATCTAATTATCCTTAGTTTTAATGGATCTGGACTATAACTAGGTATTTTTTTATTTGGGTTGATTGAATTGCATGATTTAATCCATAGAACTCAAAAATATTACTAAATTTTGGTGACCATAGTGGGAGACTTGCTCCCAATTACTCAAATTTTCTTGTTAGTTATGTTTTTGTAAGCTCAAAAGGTCAATTGGGTAAAGAAAATCTCAAAATTTTAACATCTTACACTTATAGGTGGAATTCATGGTTTTGAAATTATATTCATGACTATGTAGTTATGATATTATCTCAAGATTCATGATCTTGTGACAAACTATTTGACTTAACCACTAATAGTTTTAGATTTTATAGGTTTTTGGCCTTTTTGACAAAACCATAACTCATGACTTGCGACCTTGCCTAGTGAGTAATGATTTTTCCAAGAGAGTCATGATTTTTTAATAAAACACTAATGGTCTATGCTGCAAGTCTTTAACTTTAATAAAAATCACAACTTTACAAATCATGACTTTGTTCTGGTAATCATGACTTTGCACTATGGAGTTGAGATGTTGTAGTACTAAATAAAAACACTAACCATCATGATTTAACATTTGATTTGTTGGTTTTATTTTGAATATATCTATTTTTTAGGGGACAATCTTCATTACAAACATCATACATCCCCCTCCTTACATCTTATCTAGGACACTTGAGTCTAAAAATAAATTTTGTGACTAACCATATTTTGATAACAAAGGTTTTATCTCTATGCATATTTACCATGTGAATAGTGTGGTTTTTAAGACAATATAAGGAAATCAAAGGTAGGAGCACATTTGAAGATAAAACCAAACACAAGATTTTAACCTTTCCCCTACTTTTGACAACATTTTAACTTTTAAAAAATTTAGACTCATGACTTTACCCTGTGGAATAGCAATATTATAGTCTTAATAGCAATTTTATCAATTTTGACTCTTATTCTACTTGCTAGTTGTCATTTTGACCTCATAGGATAGATATAGGTCAAATAATATTGATGTTCATAATCTTGTTTATTTTAAACATTCAAAATATCCTTATTTTAAAAGTTTTGGATACATAATAAACATCAATTTTAATACATCATAATGATCTATACATAAACACTTCTAGGATACAAACAATCTATATTTAATATTTCTTATGCCTTTAAACAATATATCATAACCTGTGTAGGAATATTTTATCTAAATTTTGAGGATTTGTCATATAACAAAATTACAACTCTTAATTAATAACTAATCAAGGTTTTATCGATTGTAGTCGTGTTTTTGTCCAACTATATAGTTTTGTAGGTTAACCATCATGGTTATAAAACTTATATAAGATCACAACTCATGATCTATGATTTTATCTTAGATTTATGATTTTTCACTTTCTAGTTCTAATTTTACACTATGTATTTATGATTTTTCATAGAATTTTGCATTCAATTTTATCCCTTTTGAGTGCATTTTTGAGTCAATTTCAATGATTTTTTAGTCATTACAAGCCTCCTAAAAGGCCTAAATTGCCTTTGGCATAAGGGGCTCCATCCTATAACATGATAGGGAGTGTTCTTAGGGTTATTCCCTTTGACCTTGCAAGGGTTATTACCCCTAGACCTCATTCAAGGCTACCACCCCCAAACCCCCACATCATGGCCCGCTCACCCCAAAGGAATTATAGAGCCAAATTATGATTTTTAGGGTTTTTTTTTTCTTAAATACTATTAGAATAACACATTTTTTCTTTCAAGGGTAAATATAGAAGTTATTTTATCTTTTTAACATCATATTTTCAAGTCCTAATTGTGTCAAACATTTTGAATTATAGGTTTCCCCTCAATATTTTTAAATAAAACTACCAATCATTGTCTTATAGGTTGCCTTTTTAAAAGTTCCAACCAAACTAATAGTCATGTACTTGTAGGCCACCTATTAAAGACTCATTTTAGCAATCTAAAATCATTTTTTAATCATTTCAATCATCTTATTATATATATATATATATATATATATCTTTGATTTATATATTATTTCATCTTATAAATATATCACACATCTTAATCTAATCCGTTAATTAATCTTTTTGTCTACCTATTTGTATCCCAAGGGTTATGGTTGGTGTATGCTCTCCCCCTTACATCCTCATAATGATTTTTAGGGGATAAAAAACCACATATAAACCCTCAAACCTTTTTATTTTCTATGGGGATATTTACCATGGATTTCACCACCATGCACTATTCTAAACTCTATGATCTAGTGAAGTCCAAAAATCAAAAGAACTATCATTAGATGCCAAAGTAGAATTCCCCATAAAGGGTTTTGTGGAGTGAAGGGTGGTTAAGTTCTAAGATACAAAGAAATTAGATAACATCCTATATAGACTTGGGCCCCACTATACCTTCACATATATAGGGGACACACCTAGAGAGCCCATGCAAACCTAGCATAGGATACTTCAGCTGTAATAAACACCTCATTGCCAGAGTCAATATCAGCTCCTAAGTAGCCATCATGTGAAAATAGGGTTGAGAGGGTTTGGTCAATTCCATATAGGTTCTCCAACCTATAGCCTCACCCATGAAGTAATTTTATGGTGTAAGCATTAGGTTACACACCTTTAAGTTTACTAATCATAGGTCTATGACTTGATTTTTTGGGTGTGTGTTATGTTAGACCCATGTTATTTGTGAGCTGAGTCAGCCTTTACCTAAATATGCACACACCTATCTAGGTCTTGCACAAACTCATCTTGTATATTCTTACCTCATCATTATCATTTTATACATATAATCTTTATCATCATCCCATTTTACATATTATATTTGTATATCATTATCATTATCTTATCCTATCTCCCATCTTATATTCATCCTACCTTAGTCTAGTCATCCTCACCCCATCACTTTCATATCCTAACCATTATATTATATATCCTTATCTTTACCTCTTGTAGTTATTGTTATATATAATTTTATCCCCTCTTATCACTAGAACCACTCATCATTAGTCACATCCCATCACCAACATCTTATCCTGTACATCCTTGACATCATCTTGTACATATTATCCTTGCCTTACTCTCATACTAGTCTAACTATACCCATCCATCATTAATCACACCCCCATTACCTACATATCCTAATCACACATTGTTTCATCCTATTCATCTTATCCTAAGTCCATCATCAATCCTTTGACTTGACCTTGTGCTCATCACAAATCTAGTCTAATCTCATCCTCATCTTATCCTAGTTAGGTCTTTAGGGTCTAAACTATACCCATCTCATTTACATTACCCTTTATCATCCTCAACCCCATCCCATCATTACTCCATCATTTCATCAACACATATCATTATACTTATTTCCCCTTATCCTAATCACTTTCATCACATAAATCATATCCCATCTTATCTTGAGCAAAAATGGTTTAAGGTTTTGAGCTAGTCTTCTTATCTACATCATCTTATCATCCTAATACACTATCAATCATCCCATTGGTCAAATATCTAGTCAATATTTTGTTAGCATCTTATCACTTTGTCAAATTTCAATCTAGCAAGCCCATCATCAATCTAGTCTCTATCATCTTTGCCTACTCATAACTAGCACCCATCATATAGTATTCTTTCTAGATTGAATATAGGCACACATCAAATCCTTAATCCTTTTCCTAGCTTGAAAACAAAGCATAATTTATAGGACATTAGCACCTATTGAACTATTCATTCAAAATTTGATCCTCATCCTATATCATCTCTATCATATTTCATCCACCTCCTCCTCATCATCACCTACAATACTAGCTTGATCTTTCTATCTCTAATCCTTAATCTATCATCATCCATATTTTTATCAATTATCCTCATGGATTTGGACTTAGTTCATGTAGACCAATACATCCTAGACAATAAATATGGCATCCTTTTATGAGCTCTAGAAATGGGTGCTCACCTACCTTCTAACCTTGATCCCATTCATCCAAAACTAACATCTCATATCCTTCCCCATCAATAACCATCTAGACCATCTAAATAAATACCAACATTCTTTGATGCAGTCAACCTAATCAATAAATACATTACAAATAATAAATATAAATTCATCTTGTGGTTTTGAATATGGGTGCCCAACTTCCTAATAATGTTGAACCTAAAAGCCTTAGACACTCCCCCAAGTAATATTCTCATCAATACTCATCCCCATCCTATTCCATTCCACCATCCACTAGTACTAATCTTATATATGGCCTTTTTAATTAATAAATTTCCTCATTCTATAAATACCTTGATGACAACCCATAAGTAGTTTTCTTGTAATTCTTGGAGATGGGTGTCCAATTTCCCAAATACCTTAACCCTATCTAATTCACCTTGACCTTAAACCATCCCCATCCATAGTCAAACACTCCATCCACTCATCATATAAAATCATTTACCCATTCCTGTACTAGTAAGGTAATCCTATCCTGATTACCTCCTATACTACCAAACCATCCACCCATCGTGTCACCAACCATCTAATCTAAAATCTAATGCTTCCACATCTGAATCACAAAGTGAAGTGAGTCTTTATACTCCCCTTCCTATATCCTTGGAATCCCTTTTCCAATAGCTAGTCATTGCCAACATGATGGTCTATCAACCCATATGACATCTTAATCCCACCAAGCCTAAGCCCTCATAAAATAAATTAAATTAAATTGATAGTATGAATATTATCAAACTTGGGGGTATTACATTAAATGATGTCAAAATTTATGCAATGATGTCCAAGATCACATTGAACATGGTGATAATTAATTGAGGACAAACTAGATGAGTCTATCTCCTTGGGTGAATAATAAGAGGAATGCCAAGATTTCATTCTCGATCATGATCAAACCCTTCCCCTTCCAAGCCAAGGTCAATACATCATTTATATCCTATAGTATCCCCCCATCTTCTACCACCCATATATTCAAAATAATTATATTCCATATAAGCTTATTCCTCCCATATCCCGTTATTCCTTTCATGGACATATCTTTGCTCAATCCATTGTCCTTTCATCATCTTCTTCTCACCCATTATACCAAAAAACCCACATTGAAAGGAAAATCATGGATAATCACTCCTTTACTCATAAAATTGCATCATGTACATCAAAGTCAACATCAATAGTAGAATAAGTTTTATCTACCTCAATGTTATGTGTATCTCTAGTCTTTGAGTCAGATTCCTCATCTAAAATGTCATCCCTCATCGATATTATAGAAGATGTTGTTAATGCCTATAATTTTTAGGATACCTCTAATCTAGGTACCTCTAAAACATCACCATGCATAATTTTTTATCCCAATTAGGATGATGAAGTCATAACCAAATTCTGGAATTCTTTCTCTAATTTTAAGAGTGGATCTAATCCCACCTCAGATGTATGTCTTAGTGATCCTTTTGAGATTATTGAAGACACTTTCTTTGGAATTGAGTTTAGGTTTCCTAGTGACCTTTATGAATAATCTACTACCCATTATCCCCTTAATCCATCACCTAACATTACTCATCCACCTCACTTTCATAATCCCTATATCCCACTGCACAATGAGACTTAATAGGAACATGCATCATTAGATTCCCCTCTATATTCCATATCATGTGCCATGAATACAAAGATCCAAGACCATCATCCCACAATAATAAGTCATGATCAAATAATTTTTGATCCTATCAGTCAAAATCAAGCAAAATCAAATCATCAACTTAATCAAAAAATGTCTTCCCCTAGTGAATCCTAAAATCTAGCACTAGGGGCATATCAAAGTCAAAATAATCACATATCAAGTCAAAAATCAATCTCCTCTGGTGAAGCCCAAAATCAAGTAGGGGGACATAAAAGTCAAATACAATAAAATTTTCAAAAGAAAGACAAAAATAATAAACATAGGGATGATCATTCTCTTAATTATTGGGTCAAATAATCAACAAATCAAAAGGTCTTAAATCTTTTACTCTCATGACACCAATATAAATAATCCCCTCTACCATATCCAATGGTGTATGCAATTGTTTAACCCCATTTCCACTCCCCATCCTATCATATTATCCATCATAATCATATTACTCATTCCCATCCTATATTCCATCATAAAAATCATGACATTATCCCATTCATACCATATCTCAAATCCTTGGACAACATTGTCCCTCATAGGGGTTACAAAGATACCTAGTCAAAAAGTTTGGAGGACACTAAATTAAGAATAAATAAAGGCCATTGAGACATGATCCTAGCATCACATATCTCTAGAATAGGCATCATTTTAATATCACAAAAATTATAGCATATTACATCTCCCCCTTCTCTAATAACTTAAGATTCCTAATAAAATTCAAAAAATCAAAAAAATCTAAAACGTCAAAAAAAATTCATTCATCTAATGGTGAGAACTAGTCTTTTGGCACTTTAGTCAAATATCATGATGAAAATAAATTTTTGACATCATGATAAAATTATTTATTGTCTACATTATACCTCACCCCTTGCGAGCATAATCCATCCATTTCATCCATCCCTCATCAACTATGTCCATATCATCTATCCATCATCTCCTATCATGTCATCTACCCTATCTCTCATTCCTTCTCATATTAACATTCATAAAGAAGTAAAAGGTGTCTTAAGACATGTTATCACATCATCTTGGCATATCCTCCAATAGACACTCAAGAAACTAAACATCTGGTTCTTTCATGATGTGGTCATTGGCAATCACTAGTCCATTCCCCCTTATTCCCCATCACCCTAATCCTTTTTTAATCATATCCATCATTCCATCCATCCTTATCTTTGTTTTTAGGATTGGTATTCCATTTTATAGTAACCCCATTTGTATAATGTATATACATATTCCAAAAAATCCCTAAAAATTTGAAATATGTTAAAAACCCTAAAAATCATAAAATTTGAAAAAGCCAAAAATAGTCCATTATGTCTTTTCCTATGTCTAATCCCCTAGTCACATTCATCTCCATCTATCTCATATTTTCACATCTTTGCATATGACATTTATCCTTGAAATCCAATCCTAAGTGGTCACCCATATATATATATATATATATATATATATATATATATATATCTGTATATATGTGTGTATATATGTATATATATATACATATATACACACATATATACAGATATATATATATATATATATACATATATATATATATATATATATATATATACATATATATATATATGTATATATATATATATATGTATATATATACATATATATATATATATACATCTATATATATATATATGTATATATATACATATACATATAGATATGTATATATATACATATATATATATATATATATATATATATATATATATATATATATATATATATGTATGTATATATATATACATACATACATACATATATACATATATATATATATGTATATATACACACACATATACATATACACCACTTTATTCTAACATTTTGCATGAAAAGCCACCTATTTTGTGTATATAAGTCATTCAAATGTACTATAAAAAATAATGTCTATTGGAAAGAAATAATAAATCATAATATTAACTCAATCAATCTCTAAATATCTTTGTGATGGCTTTAGATTCCATCAGTCTGGCTTCAGAGATGACCAATCTATCTCTAGAAATGCCTAGACTAGCTCTATAGGTGCTTATACTAGTTTTATAGACTATTAGGAGATAAAAAAATAAAATTTTATGGAATTTGAATCATTAATACTTAACATAATTAATCAAAATAATCCCAATATATTTTTGTAATATTTATATAAGTCATGTGTAAACATTCTAAAAGTAGTATGTCTATTTATATCCATAAGTTTTTATAGCAGTTTTGTTAAAATAAATTGTAACTATTATAATGAGGTTTTGTTATTAGAATAGATATGGTTTAAAAATAAATAATAATTTTTAACTATTATTATCCAGGGGTTTAATTTAAAATCAATGCCAACATTCTTCCACCATTTCTCCCTTGGAACATGGAAAGGATGTTATTTTTGTATTTTTAATAAATAAGATCCTAGTTAGTTGTGGTCTTGTTAGGAGGTTAGTCTATTCTGATAATTTTTTTTAAGATAATTTTAATATATAAACATCATCTCCCTTGTTTTAATATGATCATTATTGTCATGTGTTGTCGTTGATGTCAAGGAAAGCTTGAGGTCTAGTGCATTAATTATGAAGAGGTGTATTTGGTGTTTAGAGATATAATGGCATGTTTGAAAGTCCTTGAGATGTTAGATAATGTTATGAGGAATTAATATATGCATTTTTTAGGTCCTATTTATTTTTAAATGAAGAAAAATTGCACATCATGAATCTTAGTCTTGCATTGATATAAGCATGAAGCATTGTGAGGCATAGTGATGTTGATATAGTTATGTATGAGTTTGACATTATGTAAATCAATGGTAGAATCATGTTAAATGATTTTATACATCTTTTCAACATGTGAAGGAGTTTTTTAGATAATCTAAAATAGTGAGAAGGTTATACTCTAGACCTAAAGTGACTTGAAGTTAAAGGCCTAGTGTGTCAAGACACCTAGTGAGACCAAATAGAGGATGAGCATTAGATTCCAAGGTAAGGGTGATTTTATGATATTTTTATAATAAAATTTGATTTTTATGTGATTTTTTAAGAGAAATTTAAGAGGTTTACAAATGCCATGAAGGATCAAACATAATTGGTGGTTTTAGACCTAACATGCATAGTGGCCTAGTGTGGTCCTAATGATGGGTCAAGGTAATTTTCAAAGGTGTTAGAGCCCAAGTGAGATTATAATGAAGTTTTATAGGTTGAATCAATCGTGATGACAAAGTCTGAGGTCATGGATTCAAGATGAAGGTAAGAAATCATGTTAGAACATCTCCTATGCATGCAAATTGAATAAATAACTTGTAGATTTTGCATGGTGTCCTAAGCCTTTTGAGATAGATGGAATGTGGTCCTAAGGATAATTTCCAATAATTTATTTGTAATTTAAGGGACAAAGATTTATGAATGATTGATAAGGAGGTAAACTAGTTTAAAACCCTCTTTAAACCCTTGTAGTGACCCAATTGGAGAAAACATGTTGGAAAGGGCCCAAAATGGATTGGAAAAGATTTTTTGGTGATTTTATGTTGTATATGACTCCTCTAGTAATATCTAGGTGGTAGTGGTGTGTCAGGGTAGTGAGTAAAAGCTATAGAAAAAGGCTTATTTCTAAATAAATTGATGCAACAGGCAAAGTTGACTATGTCAAAGCATGAAAGTTGATGGAGGTTGAAGGTAAATACTTTTTATTTATATCCATGGAGTTATTTTTATGATTTATAGTATATATATCAATCATTTTGGTCAATCAAGTTGACCTATTGCTAAACTACCAAATAGTGAAGATAGTGAAGAAAAATCCAATTAAAGTGAGAATGTGTTTAGGGATGAGGTGCAGCTATTTAAGTATGAATAAAATGGTTTGGGGTATTTTTTTAATATATATGGATCATATTACATTAATTTTTTATTTTTTATTGTGATCATACATAATATATAAAGTGATCACAAATTGACTTGTCTATGGAAGTCAAGGTAGTGAAGGTGTATCTTTCATAGAATAATCTATATGTTCCTTATTTTCTATTATGAATCCATAAATTTGTGATTTTATTTGATATAAATTTGTATAAATATCTCATTAATGATTTTAAATTTCAATAAAGTGTTTTTACAGGTGTGAGAAGTCATCTTCACCATGACTGTGTTATGAGCTAGATTGACCGCTTCAGGTATGCTAGGTGAGACAAAAATTTTGAGACTCTATGACAAGATTAAATATACCCAATGAATTTGGTTATGATTTTTGAAATGTAAATTAATTATTCATGATTTATTTAAGATGGAAATATATCCTGAGGTGTTTTATTGTGGAAGTCAAAATGGCTTGTCCAGCTGTGTTAAGACTCTATAAGAGAGGCTTGAGAGATTGGTCTATAAGACCAATGATTGATGTAATAAAAAGAGATAAAATTATTTGTTAATTATATAAATACAATATAGTATATATTTATGTTAATTATTATTAGTTTAATTTCCATTTCAAGTAATAAACATGAACTTCTTCATGATTGTGTTTCTGGAGGTTATAGGCAGTTTGAGTGGTCATTTTGAAGGAGTGAGTTTGAAGTTGTTTGACTTGAGTTGAAGAATAAAATGAGTTTATATTTATTTTTTAAAACTCTTAGGTTAATATTATTATTTTTTCATTCATTAAATCAACATATATAGGTGTTGATGATCAAATGTTTTTTACTTTGACTATGTTTAACCAGTTTAAGTGGTCACTTTGTAAGAGTTAGTTTGAGGCCTTTTGGCATAAGTAATGATGTACAATGGACATGGATAGGTTTATGAAGTAATTAATTATATATTTATTTTATTTTATCATATTTTTATGTTATAAATTTTAATGTATGCTTTTTTTCTATAAGACAAAATTTCTAAGTATGTGAAGGGCTAATGGCAAGTTGGCCTAATAGCTTGGTTCAAGGTGTAAAAGAAATAAAATGATGTTAAGGACCCAATTAAATATAATGAGGAATATATTAAAGTTATATTAGATGTTTTAAAATCATTTTTTGAGGATAAATTTATTTCATAAGGTCACAATTATAATGTGTGGGTGTGAAGGCATAAT
This sequence comes from Torreya grandis, assembly GCA_037957365.1. Lineage (NCBI taxonomy): Eukaryota > Viridiplantae > Streptophyta > Pinopsida > Cupressales > Taxaceae > Torreya > Torreya grandis. The sequence continues at coordinate 924,331 of JARHVA010001175.1, read as the reverse complement.
TGTTTTAGGTCTCATGAAAGCCTAATTGCTTTAGGTCTCATTAAGGCCTAATTGGTGTATTGGTCATTAAGAGGTATGATTAACCTATGTAATGTTTGTATCACTCATATAACATGTTTTAAGACCTATTTAAATGGCAAATAAAATGTGATAAAGATATTGGCCGACAAAGATGGGTGAAAGGAAGAGTCGAGTATAAAGGCAAGGCCTAATTGGCCTATTTTGGCTAGTTGAAACAAGTGTGGATACAAGATAAGGAGAGATAATTTGAAAGATAAAAATTCATTTAGGATCATAAAATTATTATATCATAAATCATTAATCTAATCATAGATGATGCAGATGGATACATAGGTCACTGGGCCTAATGATCCTAGAGGAGGCATGATTTAGTGAGTAAGCCTAAGAGGATTTTTGAGTGAGATTGAAGGGTGAAGAGTGAAAATAAAATAGGTCATAATAATTTGAGTTATAAATATGATCTAAAATATTATTATAGATCAATGTATCTAATTTGATGCTTTCTTGGCTAGGGGGTTGGAGCCTCCTTGTAAGTTAAAGCTTGTTAAATGACTAGTTGGGTTAGTGCCTAACTAGTGAGGGGTTGGTGCTCCTTGTGGTGTTGGTGCCTCAATAAATGTTAAATATTGAAATTATAATACATTATTCCATATTCATGGTTTAGTGGGTTTTATCCCTCGAGAGGGTTTCACACATATCTCTTGTGTTCCTTTGTGATATGCTTGTGTAGTAGTTTGCTTATGCATTGATTTCTTGATGTGAATGAATACTTAAATGAATGATGTTTGGAATTTAATGTACATTATTTTGTAACTGAATCACCCCCCTTCTTATTAGTTACTTATAACATCCCTATTAATGTGGTATTAGATAATATATTTGAAACACATAATAAGCAAAGTATTGAATCATATAATTAAGTTTTTTCTAGCATCGTAAGCATTTTATAAAATTATTGAAGATTTGATTCCATGATATTTCTAAAATTTTAGTGTAATATAAATATATTTAAAGAGATATAAAGGGCCCAATCAACCAAGGAGGCAAGATAATTTATGGTATTTATATGTTTATTCCATATTGTTTGGTTCTTTAAAAAATGTCATTCATTAATTTATGAAGATTATTGTATTCCTTGTTTTAACCTATAGGTCTATGTGTTTATTCATGTGTGTTTCAAATAAATTTACCCTAAACCATTTTAATTTCAAATAAAAGTTTAATTTAGACTATGTGTGTGTTTACTTCAATAACACTTTCCATTACAGTCATGTGTGTTTTATTTAAAGTATTTTCCATTTTAATAAAATATGTGTTTTCTTTCCAAGCATTCCCATTCAGTAAGGAGTTTTTACTTTCAATCATATTAAAATAGTTTTAATTTCAATAAAGTTTATTAGAAATTAGGAGTTAACAATCCACAACTCCCTTCAAAAAAATAACTATTACTCACTATCTTGCATACCTTACTATTGACTATCATTGGACACTAACATTTATTCTATATGACATCAAATTAACTATGTTAATTAAATGAGAGAATTGAAAAACCCATAAACATGAGGAGTGGGTGTTATTGGTTTTAAGAATCAAAATCAATGGCTCAAGAGTGAGTTGCACACTTAGATATAGATAGATGGTTGATACATGTATAGGGATAGTTGACCCTGTTATAGGGAAATATGGAGGGTTTATAATCATAGACATGATAAATATAGTAGAATATTCAAATAGGGTAGTCTCAAGGCTCAATTGGTATTGTAGATTGGCATCATGATAGACCTCATCCTTAGAGCTATATTTTTTACTATGTTGTATTGTATTAAAAATTTTGAATCATATATATATATATATATATATATATATATATATGTTTTTTATGAATCATGGATGTATGTATTTTGTTTATAGCACATTTACTTAATTTTTATATTATATTAGAAAAAATTTAATGTATATGCAATTATTTTATATAAATTGTGATAAAAATGCATGGTAAAAAAATAATGTACACAAAAGATGAAAAAGTGGAACAATTACTAGTTTATAACACTTTGTAAAAGATGTCAAGAAAAGAGAAAAATGAAAAAGGACAAAGTACTTTAAAATTAAAGCAATTTAATAAGAACACAGGTAAAGATACAAAAAATGATTTAATGTAAGAACACCAAAACAAATATGTAAAATGTAAGAGAAATGTCAATGTAATAATCATAAACAAAGATTTATAAATGTAAGAGAAAATTCAAGGTAATAATCATAAAAAAGGATATGTAAAAGGAAAAAAAAGTGAATATCAATATACTAAAAGATAGTAAAAGAAATATCAATGTAAACAAAGATATGTAGCTCAAAGAAAAAATGAGAGATGTGAAAAATATATATGACAAATAAAACATAGAGCTTATGTTAATTTGTAATGTAAAAGAGTATGATTGTTTGTAGAAAATACAATATATATATTTGTTTATATGAGTTAATGTGATTTTTTGAGGAAGAATTTTTCTTCTCCAAAGTATTATAGTGTAACTCATAAAAGGAAAACAAAAAAGGTGTAATAATGGAGGGTATTTATTGGAAGTAGAGGTATTTTGTGAGGAAGGCCTTATCTTATATAAGGTCTTACATTTCATATCATAATGATTAAAAATAAACACATGTGATAAACTATTTAAATGATAATCATCAAGTGGAATATCAGGTAAGCTACTACATAGAGGGAATGTAAAACATTATATAGGTGATTTATAAATCCTTAGTAGAAATTAGACACACTTTAAGCTAATGTGCCCATACTGAGAAATATTTGAACCAAAAAGACCTAAGATACTCTTTACAAGTAGATGAAAATCTTAGATTTAACATGTGAAGTATATATACAAGGTCATGAAGGTTATATATGTATAAACAGATTAAAATATGCCTACCTTCAAATAACTTATTTCTTATTCCTCAAGACCCCTTATAGAGATATCAATATAATGTGAAGATTGGGTACTTATGTGAGAAAGTAGGTGGGGTTATATTTTTTTGAAAATATGATACATTCTACCCCAGTATATTGGCCTACCACACTCTAATAGACCTCAACTCTATTATGAGGCCAATTGTGGAGTTTGAGATTAAACTAAGATAGGATATGTGACTAACAATAGTCACATCATTTGATGTTATTTTTAATTTTATATATTTGTATTTTCCCTTTGATAATTTCCTATTATTTTAATGATTTGGACTTTAAATTTTTATGTTCTTCCTTCATATAGATTTGGAAAACCAATCATGAGTGATATAAGTAGAAAATATAAGGAAGATTACACATTGATTATAAGAGAGTAGTTAGAGGATATATCATCTAAAATTTTCTTAAACTTTACCATAGGGAAGTTTGCAATCTCAAGACTAGCCTTTTATGTGTTTGAAATGAAAGGATGATATGGGATAAATGAGAATCATAACACATCCATGTGTGTAATATATGTTACAATGATAAGTATAGTTTTTATCTAATCGAAGAGTAAATAGAATATTATTGGGTGTGGTCTAATAGCGATGTCACATAAATAACCATATTACTCACCAAATTAGCTAGCATGATCACAAAAGTAAAGAAACATCATCCCAAAATTAGGGGAATATAAGCATTTGAAAAGTATTTAATGAAATGTAACTAAAGATTCAAAATAGAATATGTTCAAAAATGAGATTTTTAAATCAAGTACAATAAAGGTAAAAGAGAAAAGAGAGTCATAATAAAACATAAGCATTTTATAAAGGTAAAATTTCTATAATGAAGTATGAACATAAAAAACAAAACAAGTGAAACTATGAAGCATAATATTCCATAGAGAAATAATGCACTCACAAATATTGATAAATTCATAACATACATCATTAATAACATTATATGAATCCTAATTTAATTAGAATCTAACATTAATAATCATCTCATCTAGCTTCATTGAGAGATGTGCAAGGACTTCTAACACACTATCTTAATGGAAAATTTCTTTTTTTATGAGTGAAATTACAAGAAAATTTTCATGTGGATAGATAGTTTTCCATATTAGAAAACCATGTTGTGTGTGTGTGTTGAAACTATGATCAACTATTCATCTAGAAAAATTTTCTCAATTGGTTCATATTCCCCTAAAACATTCAACCTTGACAATAAATAAACAATTACATTATCCTTTCATGGATTATCATGATTTTAATATAAAATTCATATAAGAGTACTAACCATCTAATGATCCTACCTCCTGCAAATGGTTTTTTCATTAGATACCTTACAATTGAATGATTTATGTAAACAAATATTTTATATCTAGTGATGTACTAGTGAAACTTGTTTATGGCATAGATAATAGTTAGGAAATCCTTTTTAGTAGTTGTTTAATTTCCTTGAGTAGGAGTTAAATTCATTATAATGTAATAAATGGCATACATCTTCCCTTTCTCATATTTCTACCCAAGTACTACCCCATAACATTATTAGAGGCATATGTGTGGATGTGGAAAGGATGATCCCAGTTAAGATCTATCAAAATTAGAGCATAAATTAATTTTTCTTTTATTGACTCAAAATCCTATTAGCATTTGTTAGTCCATAATAATTCACTATCCTTAGTGAGAAAGGAAAACATAGATGCAACTATCTTATTGAAATCTTATATAAAAAACCTATAGTATCATGCATGTCTTAAGAAAATTTTGATATCATTTGGATTTTAGGTGTTGTTAGCTTTGAGATAACTTTATTTTTCTTAGGTTCAACCCGTATTCCCTGACCTAAGATGTGATAACCTACAACTATTCCTTGATCAACCATCATTAAACATTTCTAATGATTTAAGGATAATGTAAGTTTTTTTATTTAGGTTAAAGGGGGTATTTTTTTTAACTAGGGTCCCTAAACCCTAGGAAAAACCTAAGATAAGATCAAGTACAAAATAAATAATAGGCTAAAATAAGCCAAGAGAAAAACAAGGACCAACATAGTCCATAAAGAACTATAAAACAACCCCAATATAGCCATATAACAATAGAAACACTAATCTAATTATAGACTTCTAGACACATCTTCCCAACATGCCTTCATTTTCTTGAGATTCTAATCTATTTACATTAATAAAATTTCATTTATTATGTGTTGAAAACCAATACTCTATCCCATTTTACCCTTACCTTTACTAATTTAGTTGGGTTCAAATAAATATCTGAGATGTGTCCTTATATTTTCAACATTTTGAATACCTTTATACATCTAAGCCTTACTAAAATTTACAAGAAAACTTATCTTATTCCTCAGACTCTCATTTTCATGCTCTAATAACTCCACTCTAAAATTTATACCTTTAATCTAGTTATCTTCCTCCCTTACAACCAAGGTAGAAATTTTAGCATTCTCCTATTGAATCACCTTCTTATTACCCTTTATCTTAGTAATTTCATGCATAAACCATCTCATTATGGATTTTTAGAGATATAATTCTTCCAAAATTCTATCTATAGTTTTCTTTCTTTTAAGGATAATTGAAGTCATTCACACTAGGTTAATACTTTATTTAAATTTTTTAAGGATTTTTAAAAATATACACTATGCACTATAAATTCATCCATGTACACTTTGACATATTAACTTGTAATATCAAAAAATATATATAAGACTACTCTTTGAAAAGTATTTGTTGCATTGCATATGCTAAAGGGTAAAACTATATATGAAAATATCCCCTGAGGACATGTAAAGGTTGTTTTATCATGGTATTTTATAACTACCTTTTATTTGATTATATCCACTAAATCCATCCAAGAAGGAAAATGAATTCCTTACCAGCTTGGCTATCTAGGACTTTGTCTATGAAAGGCAAAGGGAAGTATTCCTTCATGATAGCTTTGTTGATCTCCCTATAATCTATACATATCTTTCATTTGCCATGTTTATTAGATACTATTACAAGTGGTGAGACCCATTGAATATTTAATATGGGATAGATGAATCCTACCTATAGTACTTTCTCTATTTATGTTTTGACCATATCCCTTAGTGTTGGGTTGATCCTTATCTATGGTTGTCTTATTAATTTGATGTTATGTATTTAAATGTGATGAGTACACACTTGGGTGAATTCCATTAATGTCACTATAATCCCAAGAAAATGAATTTTTATGGATTTTCATAATGTCAAATACCTTATTTTCATGCTCATTATCTAGCCAATTATTTATTTTTAACATTTTTCATAGTTGGACTATTAGTTATTTTGTCCCTAGATAAATTGAAATCATGTACCTATATTCACTCATGAGAGAGTTCAAGGGGAAAGGATGAGTCTATAACATGTGTAAGGTAGTTACATATTAGAGAAAATATTATCCTTATAAAATCACACCTTCTAGGGGACAATAAAAATTTGAATTTTTTTCTACTATTAGTTGCCCAACTAATAATGCTTTGTTGGAGAGCTATGTGATCATAAATTTTATCTTGATAACTCTCAGGGTTATTTTGGTAACCTTCCAAGGATGGTATATAAACTTATGGATTTATACTAGTCATCTCCAAATTTATACTATGCATATTTGGAGTCACACCAAGAATATCTATAGAAATTTTGGGTGTCTTCAGAGCTACACTAGGCATCTCTAGAGCCAGACTAGGCATCTCCAATGCTAGACTAGCTTCTTCAATGAAATTTGTTAACTCCTCTAATTAATTAATGTGTTTTTTTAATAATACCATAGCCAAAGAGGAAATACTTTTGTTTTTTTAATATGCTTCATCTACACATAAGTGATATTGAAAATTTAGAGATGGTTTTACAAGTGGATACAGAGAAATTTTCTTTGTTTTTAATCCATTCAAGATGGTTATATCTCCAAATCTATAATATATGAGTATTGAAACTATGGAAAACCATGTTCTTCCTATTAATATTAATCTTTATCTGAATTATCATGAAATACACATGATATTCCCAAGATTATACTATTACAAATACATCCTCTATAACCCCCTCTAGTTTGGTAATAGATTGATCAGTGATTAGTAGGACTATAGTAGTTGGTTGTGTAGTAAGATTTTTGAGCTCTATAGATTAAATCATGAAATTTAATCAACCCAAATAATTAATTACCTAGTTATAGTCTAGATCCATTAGAAATAAATGAAATTAAATGAATAAACTACTCAATCCTACACTTAAATCCTAAATGTTCCAAACCATGATCAAATGGATGAAAAATAAAGAGGATTGGGATTAATATTACCTTGACTCAAATTTTGACATTATGATAGCATGATGAGGATTTTATATGGTATATTGTATTGGCATGAAGATAGAATAATAATTATAGTTGGCTTGGCCATGGATGAGGTGAGTTATTTAAATAGGAAGAGTAGGGAAAGATCAATGGTAGATATTTTAAGCTAGGTTGAGGAGATCAAGGGTTGGGAAATATCTAAGGAATTTAAAATTCATTAGAATCCTCTATATTTAGAGGCTTATAGAGAGGAGGGGTTATAATAAAGAATATTTAATAATCTTACAATTAGAGAATGCTCTTAGGGATTAATTAGGATTAATATGGATTAGATAATGATTAGGCGAGGATTAGGGACAAGGGGTGTAGGAGAGCCTAAAGGGGTGTAGGAGAGCCTAGGCCTAGGATAGTAGGTGGGCCATTGGGAATTTAAAACTCCCAAATAATAGATAAGTGGGGTTAGATTAGGATAATGGTGATTTAGGATAAATTAATTGATTTATAAATGTAAGAGAAAATTCAATATAAGAATCATAAAAAAATATATGTAAAAGGAAAAAATTTAATATCAATGTAAGAAAAGATAATAAAATAAATAAATATCAATGTAAAAAATGATGTGCAGCTAAAATAAAATATAAGAGATGTGAAATATGTATATGAAAAATCAAACTTTGAGCTTATGCTAATATGTAATGTGGAAGAGTATGGTTGTGTTTAGAAAACACACTATATATAGTTGTTTATAGGAGTTAATGTAATTTTGGGAGGAAGGATTTATCTTATCCAAAGTCTTATAGTGTAACTCATAAAATTAAAACCAAAGAGGTGTGATAATGGATGGTATTTATAGGAAGTAAGGGTATTTTGTGAGGAAGGCCTTGTCCTATTTAAGGTTTTACATTTCATATCATAATGATTAAAAATAATGACATGTGATCAACTATTTAAATGATAATCAAGTGGAATATCAGGTAAGTTCTTACATATAGGGAATGCAAAACATTATATATGTGATGTATAAATCCTTAGTATAAATTAGACACACTTGAAGCTAATGTGCATGTACTAAGAAATATTTGAACAACAAAGGCCTGGGATACTCTTTCCAAGTAGATGAAAATCTTGGATTTAACATGTGAAGTACATATACAAGGTCATGAAGGTTGTATATGTATAAACAAATTAAAATAGGGCTACCTTCAAATAACTTATTCCTTATTCCTTAAGACCCCTTATAGAGCTATCAATTGGGTACTTGTGTGAGAAAGTAGGTGGGATTATATTTCTTTGAAAGTATGAGACCTGATACCCTAGTATATTAGGCTAACACACTCTAATAAACCTCAAATATATTATGAGACCACCTATGGAATTTGAGATTCAACTAAGATAGGATATGTGCCTGAAAATAATCACATCTTTTGGTGTGATTTTAAATTTTAGATATTCATATTTTCCCTTTGATAATTTCCTATTTTTTTAATGATTTATATTTTAAATTTTTATGAATTTTTATGTTCCTCATCCATATATATTTGGAAAACCAATCATGAGTGATATAAGTAGAAAATATAAAAAAGATTACACATTGATTATAAGAGAGAAGTAGATAGAGACTATATCATCCAAAAGATTCTTAAACTTTACCATAGGGAAGTGTGAAATCTCAATACTAGCCTTATATGTGTTTGGAATGAAAGGATGATCTGGAATAAATGAGAATCATCAAAAATCAATATATGTAATATATGGCGCAATGATAATTATGGTTTATATCTAATCAAAAATTAAGTAGGATATTATTGGGTGTAGTCAAATATCCATGTCACATAAATAACCATATTATTCACTAGAAGAGATATCACAATCACAAAAGTAAGGAAACATCATCCAAAAATAGGGGAATATAAGCCTTTAAAAAGTATATAATGAAATGTAATTAAAGATTCGAAATAGAATATGTTAAAAAATGAGATTTGTAAATCAATGACCATAATGGTAAAAGTGCAAAGAGAGTCATAATAAAATATAAGTGTTTTATAAAGATAAAATTTTCTATAATAAAGTATGAACATAAAAAAACAAACCAATTGAAACTATGAAGCATAATATTCCATAGAGATATAATGCGCTCAAAAATATTGATAGATTTCATAACATATAATATTAATAACATTAGATTAATCTACTATAATTGGAATCTAAAATTAATCATAGTCTCATATAGCTTCATTGAGATATGTGCAAGGATTTCTAACAAAATATCTTAATGGGAAATGTAGGTATGTTATAATAAAAAGGTTAAGTATGTGGCATCTTATAAGAGAGATAATCAATGTAAGGAATTGGTGCTATAATGTGATTGAAATGATATAATCTCTAGGAGGATGATCAGTTTATGGAAGGTTGATCCTTTTCCCATGAATGACTATGTATACATTATTTATAATATGACAATGTAGGCCATGATAAATCATGAAAGTGTTGTTTCCATACTCTACACCTATCTGTGTGATGTTTAACAAATTGATGCAAAATAAAATAAACCTCCCCATGTTTAGGGATGTTTTATATAAGTATCTTAGGAAGATATGGGATTTTTTTAGTATACTATATCTTCTTTAGATGAATGACATCAATGTAATATCTAAGTTATCAGTATTGTGTATAGGTATGCATATTTGTGCCATGAAAATAACAAGTGCATCAAGGATTAGTAGACTATGGAGGTATACCATCCATAGTTGATGTATATCCTTATGTTTATTATTATTATAAGAACCATTATTATGCACAACAATCTTTGTCATGATTACTAGAAACTTTATAAAAACCACAATATGGCTCATGTACCCATTGTGTAGGCAGAGAATCAAGCTTACACAAAGTTAATATGCCATCACTACTAGTAGGGGTAGTTTGAATAGGATCAAGTCTAAGTTTATGATCTATTGTAAAAGATCTAAATTTAGATTAGTGTAATGTGGAAAAAATATCAAGAGGAATCAAAATCAAAGGATCAAAAAACTTGGTAAATAGGTATGGTCCTATCATGACATGATCAATAATCATACTCTGAAGAGGATCATAAGTGACTAGATGAGAACTAGTGTATGTGTGCTCCATCCAAGACTTGTGAACATCAAGTGAAGAAGAGATATTTTTAGGTGTAATATAAGGAGAAATTTTACTAAGTAAATGTAAACAATGATGTAAATAACAATTATATCTAAAAACTTATGCATCTTTGGTTTATGAAAAATAGATAAAAAGAGGTCATATAATGAAAAAAAATCATCATAATCAAGAGTATGAAGATAAATAGTAAAATCATGGAGAGTAAAAAGATCAATAATACAAACATCTATTATTTTATCGATCAAATAATCATGAGGAATGGATTATTTAGTCTTTGTTATAGTAACATGAATATCATCTATTAGTTTTCTATGAGACTGAGGTAAAAGAGGTGGTAAGTGAGTAGTAATGTGTGAGGGGAGATTGTAACTTTTGATTTAAAATTGATCTCATTGGGTTCATTATCTTAAGAATATAATAGTTTATGAAGTATATTTCCCCCCAAGTTTAGGGTGTCCATTATAACATCCATTATATTTAAAAGGACAATTCAATAGTTGAGATTCATGAAAAATAATTCTAGGTAAAGGTTTAAGGGTGGGTATTTTGATAACACCACATTCATGGAATCATTTAAAATTCCAAAGGTTCATGTTTACTTGAATCTTATATATAACACTATTGTTAGGTAAATTGACACATTGACATGTAAACAAGGATATAGTTCTCATGTGGTGTGTCTAAGGTTAACTAAGTAAGATGTTAAATGATAATATAAAATTTAATATCATGCCCTTGATAAAAAATGAAATAGGAAGAACTATGATAGGAATCCAAACATAGCCTAGAGGTGGAATTTATCTTTGATCATAGCCTTGACATATGATTCATGTAGATTAAGGTTACATTTATAATACTATTGGGATGTTTTCCTTTAGTTTATCATGTCTTTCCCTAGTTTTGTGGCTAAGAAATCAAAAGTTACAATGAGATAACACATAATTATATCACATGATAAAAGTTTATCACGTTCTTACTCAAATCACATAGTTTAAGACCAGTTCCCATTGGTTTTAGTACATGCTAGTGCATTAATATAGTTTCCTAAGCTAGAACTCAAATAGACACTTAGTTATAAATTCATACTTAGTTCCATGTATAACTCTTTACTATTTCTTTCCTACTTAACTAATCAAAGAAAAATAAGTTAGGAATAAACTAAGAATGAAATAGGAATAATTCCATTATATTCATGAACATATTACATAAGTATTTAATCAACACATAAGTTTCCTCTCATTGCACTCATATGCCATATCCAAGATTACTAATAATCCAAGATTATCATGATCAATAATAAAACTATGTAAAATTAAGGGGTATTTATACATGGGTCTTCACCAACCATTCAATTATAGAATTAATAACAAAAATATGATTCACTAATGACCATTAATAGTAATGAGTCATGGCAATCCATTACATTAATATGACTATGTACCTAGTCCTATCTATTTGTATATTCTCTCTATGCTAGATCATTATCATTATGTGCTTATATTCTCATAGACTGGTTCTACATTCATGTTTGACTATTGTTTTTTGATGTTCATGCAAACCATTCCCTAACCATCTCTACTTTTTTTGCCTTATCCCAAGTCTCTCACTATTATTGGAATCCTAAATTCTATGTTACTTTATATTTCATGCCTATTTGTTCCATGAGACTTGCCTCTTTTATGCCATGGTCTTCCATATCTTTTCTCTCCTATACCTACACTTCCTTTTGCATCATTGTCTTCAAAAATTACTTTTCCAAAATATATTCATAATTTAGGGTCCAAAATCACCCCATACTAAACAAATTGTTCACCCAAGATGATGCATTCTACTTAGATCCCTTTAATATCAAACATCTAAGTACTATCTATTCATCCTAATGCTTCACTTCATCATAATGATTCAACATAGTATGGAGCTTGGAAGTGATTTATTAACTTATTCCTTGATCCACTTAGTCTCCTTAGGTTATTCTAAAAATTCACTCACTTGAATGGTTAAATACTCAATAAATCCAAAATAATCCTTATGATCATCCTTGAACAAAGTAAATCTATTAAAACCTTCCGCAGAGTGCTACAAAATTAGTATTTAATTCTTGATGATGAACACTTATTTTTTTTCCAAGGCCTCCACATCTTGAAATTATTTGGCATGCTCAAATCTATCCTTTATTGTTAATGCACTCTAAACCAAATTTTCTAATTGAAGTTGTTCCATTTGAAGCCTTTCTTAAAAAAAATTTGCATGCTATGCTAGTTTGACAAAAATGCATCAATGATAGGGAACTATATCACTGACTCTAGTAAAAAATATCTTACAAACTTAAATAACCTTAGTGAACTAATAAATATTCCAAGTTTTCTCATAGTAAGTATTTTCTTGGTCTTTAAATTGTTCAATAACACCTACACCAAGGTCCTTAATTTATCAATAGACTCACTATCAAGAGGAACTCCATCTGTAAGGGCTAATTCTTATTAGAAAAGAGAATTTTCAAACATTACGGTATTCATTTTAGCCATTTTTATTATTTTTAGTTGGTGTTCTATATTTTTTAACTATTATTAAAGATTTATCCTTTACATTCACTTGTTATGACATAGAATAATGACCTATTAATGCTTCTTCTTAATATATTTTACATCAAATTCCTGAACAACATTATGCCTTATCACTTTATGAGAAAACTTTAAAAGGGTCATGCTTTCCTTAGACATTATGCACTATCGAGGATCTACCCAAAATGTATCAACGAGTTCCACCTCTCTCTATGCCAAAATAATACTATCTGAAGGAAGTTCACAATGGTACTATTCATTATATATATCATTATAAAAATAAATTTCTCATTGAGTCTACTCAGTTGAGGCCTCCTTGGGAAAGTATTCCCACATATATAAGTCCTTCTCTGGTACATTCAGATGCTATTGGGAATGAATTAAAGGAGTTGTAGTGGTATCCAATGGCCTATATTTCATGGATTCATCAATAGGTTCCTTCTATCTAATAGGGTCACACTCAAGTATTTCAACATCTAGCTCTTCCTCTTGGTGACTTGTACTAGCATCAAGGTCACTAGTGCCTGAATTTATGTCTATTCCACCCCATTTTCACTAATGGGTCTTCAAATAACCACTTTTTTTCATCAAGGGAGGAGGATTATTAATGATGCACTAGAGAGGGCTTGTTTTCTAGCTCTAGTGTGTCATTTTTTGTGTTTTCCTTAGGGGAGGGTATCCTTTCTAGTTGTACTTTAATATTAACTACTCTTTCTTTAAATTCCCCATCTTTAGGCATTGAAATATGTTATTCTAGAGGAAAAGATATTTGCATGGTGGAATCATGACCTTATAGTTATTATGTAGGCACTCTATCTCTTGGTGATGAGGGGGTAGTCCTTTTCTATTTTGGTTATCCTTAATTTTCACTTGAGTTATCATCATGACTTAGCCTCTTCTCCTTCATGTGCCTTGTAATATTTGGTAGGGGTGGAATGGTCTCTTTCCTATTCTTATCACTCATTTATGTCTTCTTCCTTGGCTTAAACATATAAAACAAAAAATGAATCACATCCTTGCCTAAGATTTACTAGGCTTTGATATCGATATTATCTGGTTGTAGTTTTTATCTATAAGCCTTCTTTCCTAGATATACATAAAATTGGTTAATAATGTGGGTCTCAATTTTAATTTTATCATCATCAATATTCATGAGACCATATTATATCTTCTATTTATAGATTTCATAAAATACCTAGTGGTGAAAGCATATGGTAGCTTAAACCACCTAGATAAATCATTTACAAAGCTCATCTAGATGCACACTAAAGAATAGTGTTGCTTCACCAAAAATTAGGTTTGGTCCCCATAGACATTAGTAAATCATTGGGTATACATCACCCATTATTGAAGGATTATTTTATTCCATCATACCAACCCTTCATTCTTGACTTGTGAGTAGGGGTAATATTACCAAGGCAAGTGAACAATTTAAACTACTCAGCTAGATACTTGTTTTCTAGAGGTTAAGCTCACATTAAATCACTATTAATGTAATATGGCATGCCAATATCATCATTTAAAAATAATATAATAATTATGCCCTAGACATACTTTTATTAGGTAGGTAGTGGGACTTCTCCACATCTATAACAATCTACTTAGAAAAATATTGAGAATAATAATACTTGACCCCTTGGCCCATCTGGTTAGATGCATAAAAGTTCACAATATCAACATCTTTCTAGTAATCCACCCCTCCATGTTTGGTCATAGACAAGCATGTAACTACCCTAAGGGTAGGATACTAAAGGCTAGCTATGTAAATTACCTAGCCTTGCTTCTTATACTTGAGTACTACCATTTTTTTCTCAATATCTTCTTGGTCCTCCAAATTTTAATTAAGGTCAATGTTTTAGCATTGAAGACATATGCCTTTGCTAACTCTCTAGGTAGATATAATTATCATGTGAGATAAGAAACCTCAAGACCTCCATGGGCTTGCAAAAATAAGGTAGATTAAAATGTTAAAAAGCTTTGGCATCATTGAGATGATAAAAAACCATAAGATGATATATGATCTGATTTATGGTATTATATAGCTCAACCCTATAGTCACATTGTAACTCTACTTTAATCCATCATTGGAGGTGATTGCAATAAAACTTTTGATAGGTCAATATATTAGACTCCCATTTCTCTGCATGAAATAATGATTAAGGTTATTACATTTCTTTAATTAATATCAGGGATGGGGGAGGTTTTTCTATTTTCTTCTTCACCTTATGTTCCATCTTGGATTCCTTAATGTTTATTCCCACTATCTACTATGCCAAGATTTCCCATTGCACATTAGATTCACTAGGTACTTCTTCTTATCAAAACTGGTTGTGCTTGTGTGCCCTCAAACTCTTTTTCCTTGTGAGTCATAGGTAAGGGATCACTTATTTAGGCCTTATTATTTAGTTACATCACTCTCCAAATATCCCTAAGGTTGAGGTGTGATCACTTGATCCTCTCAAAATAATATATTATTACTATTTTAAATCCCTCAACTCTCCTACTTTAGCATCCTCTAATGGTAGATATTGACACCTATAACCTAAAATTCATTAAACTAAGTCCTTATAATCACAAATCCACAAATCTCTCTATCCACAATGAATCCTTACTTAACAATAATGAACTGGTCTCTAAAATTTGATAAATGCTCCTTTGGTAGATTAAAAATTCTATGTTTCGATTTTTGAATTTGTGAATTTACAATATTAATGTATCAAAATGAAGACTTGATAATGTTTTATAGCTTCTAGGGGTAATCCACATTTAATTCTCCATGACCTCATCAATCATTTCACTCATTAATGCTTCTAACAATATTTCCATGATGTCTATTTGGCACACATGCCATTACACATTACTTTTATCTCATTTAACACATATGTCTCATCCTATGATTTTTTCAAAGTGCATGACAATTGTCAAAGAATTTAAAAAATTATATTTAAAAGGTGGGAACCTACTTTATTTTTTTATCTTGATCCCTTCATAGTGGTTACTATCTGTGTCTTGTGTATCCTCTTATCCTTCTATTATTCCACTTGTGTGCCCCTTTTTTCAAGTATTTACTTCTACCATTTCCTTTGAGCTTATGATATTTAATTCATTCACACTTACCCCACGCTAAAATATATTTATGGTCCTCCATGACATGATAAATAAAATAATAAATAACCAAGTGTTGATCTAAACCTAAGCAAAAGGCACAAAACTAATGACATGCTTTATTCAAAACCAAGCCAAAATTTTAAACTAATATAGTGTCATGTGCCTTATCAAAAAAAGTGAAATATCACTTATAATGGCAGGGTCAAAGCTGACTACCATTGAGATGGATTAGAAATAACCACCATCATTAAACCTCTTCAAGTTGCATGCACCTATGGGATGAATACTATGAATGATGAATAGACCATCCCAATGGACATAAAGTTTTCCTGAATGGAATGCAAAATTGGATTCATAGACCAACACATGCATACCAATATAAAAAATCTTATTCTCAAAATGTCTTTTATTCCAAGAATTTTATTTCTATTTCTCTACTCCTTGACTCTAATTTGTGAAAAATGTGTTTCATCTAGCTATAATAAAGCATCAGGTTCACTTTCAAATAGTACTCATCATCAAACTAGCTAAAATACACAATACATAAATAAGGTATAAGGAACTCAATTTGGAGAATAACTTCAATACCAAAAATAAGCTTAAAAGGAATAATCTTATTCAATCATTTATACATGGTCTGATATCCCCATAATACCATATAATTATGATCATCTAAGCCAGTGTGACCAATATTGCAAATATTTGTTAGTGTATAACCCAAGATGTTTTTAAAAGCTTTAGTTGTACCATTATCTTTAGGGTGACATGATGTAGTCTTATGGTGTACAATCATGAAATTAAATAAAAGCATATAGATTGTATCATTAAGGAAATGAGTCCTAAGGTCATTAGTCAATCTTAATGAACATCCATAAATTGTAATAATATTCTATCAAATAAATCTACTAACAATTATAGTAACATAATCCTAGGTTAGCATTTCTTCATCCCAATGGGTGAATTAGTTAGTGGCAATAATGATATAACATGCACCAGTACACCTCCTTACTAGAGTAATGGGGCCAAAAAAATCAAAGACACATTTATCAAAGGGCTTATGAACAAGTATTGGATGAAGGGTTATAACATCACTCCAATTCATTGTACCCATGTACTGATGGATATCACATTAGAATAAGTAAACTTTGGCATCATTAAATAAAATGGGCCACCATAACCCTATTATTAGAAGATTATACATATTAACATCACCAACATAATGTCCTATAGTGATACCTTCATTAATCTCTTAAATAAATTCATTGTGATCATGGTACATCACACAATGTCATAATACTTCATCATGTCCATGATTATAAAGGTCACTTCCAATTAGCTAGAAAAGAGTAGCACAGAAAACCAATTACTTATCTTAAGTGTTGAGGTGGGATGCTAATGAACCTATGTTAAGGAAAGCTATGATATCATCCAATTCCTCAAGCATGTGTGTTCTTTAAAAAATCTACACATAATATAAGTCATCCTTGATGGTGCATGCTGGTTGACTAGATTCAATGTGTGATAAGTGATCTGGTCAAAAATTAGTCTTATCTGATCTCACCATCAATTAAAATTAAAATTCTTGAAAAATAAAAATCAATTAAAAAATGCATTCATGAAACATCATCTTATTCATGATTTATTTAGGTGCTCCATTATTTGTAAATAAAATAAATGGGGTGGCTAACAAATAATGGAAAAACTTTTAGAGTGTGTATACTATAGACAAGGATTCATGTTTGTAGTTAAGTAATTTTGTTTAACTAGAGTGAGCTTCTAACTAACAAAGTAGATGGGATGATTAAGATTGACCTCACCAAGTTGTGCAAGGATTACACCTAATGACAGACTTTAAGCATAAACATGCACATGGAAGGACTTTTCCCAGTTTAGAAACTAGATAATGGGGGAAGTGATTAGCTTGTCCTTGAGTGTTATGAATGCCTACTAGTGAGCACCTATCCATAAAAATTGACCATTATATTTAATTTTTTCATTTAATAGTGTTATGATCTTATTATATCTTCATATGAATTAATGATAGTACACCATGTGTCATAGGAAGGCATGTACCTTGCAATGGGTGGTTGGTGTTAGAAGGATAAAAATGACTATAATCTTATCCAGATCCACTAGGAGTCCATCATGATAAATAATGTGACCTAATGAAATGCCAAAAAGAGTAGTAAAGACACACTTAATTTAAACAGATATGAAGTTAATGACAATGTTCAAAAATGAGGAAAATATTAACATAATTATCATGCACTAAACCATAAATAGCCCAATCATCCAAGTATACTTGAAGGAACTTATGAATAAAATCCTTAAAATCCTCTACCGTAATAAATGAGAACACAACTAGAGCATTCTTCAAACTAAAGGGCATCACATTATAAGTGAATTAACCCAATTGAGTTACAAAGGTGGTCTTTGTTTTATCTTCTTATATGACCTAAAATTGATGATATAAAAAAAAACCATCATTGAAGGTATAAATATCACACCTAGAAACTCCTTGTAAAATTTCCTTAGTGAAAGGTGTCAGAAAAGGGTCAATTATGCAAGCAACATTGAGTACCATATAATATACACAAATGTGAATGATGTTATCCTTATTGATATTGATCACCATGGTAATCACCCATTCAAATTTGTTAGTAGGAGTGATAAATCCAATGTTTAACGTACTATCAATATCCTCTTTAACTTAAGTGCATAGATTAGGATTCATTTGATAAGGTCTCTTTTTGATGGGTCGATCCCCCTAAACTAACTTGATGTGAATATTTACAAATGAAGGATACACTCCTTTAATATTTATGTAATGTCTTGATATTATTGTAAGAGTTTAAAAACCTTGGTGATCTCAGTATCAGACTAATAATTCCCCATAGTGGCCTTCTTAGGAACATCCTCTATTCTCATATTACACTAAACCATATAGAGTGTATATATTTACTTATACTAGTCATTTCTATGGTGTTTTAGACATTACATACTCCATATTTAGTGTGTAAATCTAAGTGATCAATGGATAGATCTCATGGGTCAAAACTAGTACCTTCCTCAACTCAATAAATAACCTTCTATTTTCCTTTCCATATTTGTTCCATTAATGCATGGTATAGTTAAGAGTAAATTTTTGAATAATATGAGTCAAGAGTATCAATTTATTGGAAGATGAACAAGTTATCCTCACACATGCCATGTATATGTCATATGTAGTCTTTAACCAACACTAGATTGCCTATAATAGATTGAAGGATGACTAGTAAAGACAAGTGTAAAACCATGTGAGGGGATGAATAATATAATACTAAAATCATAATAATTATAATGTTAATTAAATAATACATATATATCCATTATTCTTGATGAATGTACCATGCTTTAGCCCGAGTGTGTAGAGTATCATAAAATTCATAAACTCATAGATAGTCAGGAAAATATGTCTCATTATTATTCCAAAGGTTTTCATAGCCCTTGAAATTAGCTTCTAGAGCATTAATACCATCATAAATTAGAGTAGTGCGAACATGATTATCATGATGGAAATGATAATTCATGACAATGTTCACTTGTTCCCAAGTGATTGAATTATGATGGTGAGTTTCCCACCATCAATCAGTTTTCCCTTAAAAACATACCTAAGTGACTGAATATGTTCATCTTTAAACACATTAAAAGTCTCTAACTTCTACACATACTCCTAAACTTTTATTTGATTATGAAATCTAGGCATGTGATATAATCATAGGGGTATTTAGACCATTAAATTTATACTAATAAGGTGAATAAAATTATGGTGCTTAAGCATCTTACATGCATAATTCTCTTAGATACCAATGATACAAAAAATTCATCTAGTAAGATCATATTATCCATAAGCCCAATGCTCGCAAGCATTGTTGATAGTGTCAAAAATGGATGGTTTGTCCACCTAATGTAATATAACATTTGAAGTAGGATCAATATGCTCAATTCACCAAGCCATAATAATAGAGATATGTTGATATCCTCCTCAACATTATCTAGTTCAAAAAAGGATATCCTTGAGAATTACCTATGGGAATCATAATGTGTTGATCATCATTTTAAAAATTGACTAAGTGATTTTTGAAGCTCAAGTAATAATTATTTTCATATCACTATGGATGACCCAAAAGAGTTGAAAAATAATTAGCTTCAACCAGCTCAATTACTTTAAATTCAATCTTAAAAGTGACACCTAAAATTTCAATGGTGGCATACTTAAGAACTCCTATGGTCACTACATGTGTTTGATTAGCCATGAACAATACATGTAGAGAGGGATAGAAAATATGTCTCAACATATTTATCTAGACATCCTTCATTAATACATTACCTTTGTGTTGGTATATATAAGTATATATCAAATGATCCAACCATAAATAGTTGTTTTTACTAAAATTTATTTATCACACTTCATATTGGGTTGTACATGAGCCTCTTGTCATCTTACATGGTTCAATCGATGATCCTCCATAGGATTTGGTGCTTGATAACTCAAATAATTCCTTAAAATAGGATTGTTGTCTTCATCAAGAAACCATTTACATAATTAAAAAAAATCATCATGCATTAATTCTTAGAGGACTGAGGATTTATGCATTTTAGCATGTATAAAAACATCTCTATCCTTAAGGAACTAAATTTCACTTTATGATTCCATCACCAAAGTCATTGTGTCTTATAATAATTATTTCTACTATTGAGTATTTGGGTAGTGATTCACATCAGCCTCTTCTTATTTAACCTTATTATTAGGTGGATTTGAAATGAACTAGGATAGATCACCACTTCATGTAGTAATGTTTAACTTAAGACTAGTCAAAGTAGTAAGTAGTTAGAGTTTTTTCAATGTATACCATTTCATCACCCTTCTCATTTTTATTTTTGGTGATGGTAGCATACATAATTGATTATTTATCCAAATAACTGTCATTTATTAAAAAAGTAACACATTAGATAAACTAGGTATTCACATTGTTAATGCTCTAGAGATCTACATTTATAGTAGGTTCTAGGTAAAAATGACTACCTTTATGTCTACGACCATGACCTCTATAGGAATAGCCTATACCATTTTCCTGGTTATTAGATACATAGGTCTAATAAGTACCTCATTCATGTGCTTCATTTATCTCATTAATGAAGAAATAATCACTTATATCATGTGTATATACATCATATAGTTTACAATATGAAGATACCTTTAATTGAGTAGTGAGTTGAAGTAGGGAGTAATCTCATAAATCATGGTATTAGTGGAAGATCTCACAATACTAATTTATCATGAAATGAATACTCTTATGAGGAAAATCATTTCTATTGTGACCTTATACTTCATAGCAAACACACCATAAATTGCTATGAGTATCTTGAGTAATATTCATAGTGAGATTCTCAAATTAATATGCCATAGTAGTAATCTAAGCTTCTATAAAGGGACTAATCCTTGTATCTATACTACCATGAATTAAACATGGAGGGAAGATTCCAATGTCTCATCTGAGTTAGTTAAGGTATTTTGGGTTAATATACATTGGAAGGTAAGTAATAATCCTCCTATAAACTAATGGGCATGTTATGTGGTGTTTATCTCAAATGATAACTTGGAAAGAAGTATTTTAAAATGTGCACCATAATCATGCACACTCTCAGTGATTTATTGTTTAATATCCTTTATGGAGTAAATATTCTATTGTTTAAACTATAGGATGTCAAACTCTTAGATAAAATATGGCTTCAACTATTCATAGTTCACCAGATCTTATTACAGATCAAAATTTTGGTACCATTTATGCATGCAGTCTAAAAGGGTAATGGTAAACTGAGTTGCCTTTCATTTAGTATAATTAATGCCTCATGCCCACCAAATAAGTTCACAATTATGAATATGTTACACTAAATTTTCTACACCATGATATTTATGAAGATGAAGTATCATCTCATAATAAACTACTGGTGAACTAGGTGTTGGAAATGGAGCTTATTATGACACACCTCCAGTCCCTCCAAGACCTTGTGGGGAAGGTCCACCCTTGACTCATTACCACATATATATCCTCTAACTAAACCACTATTTATACCAAATACCATGCATTTTGTGGAAATATAAGTACCTAATAAATTGGGTATAGAAATAGGTTGATTAACTATGAAAGTTTTGGTACTCTTACCACTAGATATACCTAGTCCACTAGGCATTCTAAATTGATCCATAGGGTTAACTTCTAATGGAGAATAAATTAATAAAAAACTATATCTTGATGGTTTACTTAAAAATATTCTTCTATAGGTTTAAACTCTGAATCTACACTATCTGTATCCCAATTTCTTACAAGAGTGTCATCTAACTCAAAGTTATGAGCATGCACTATGGGTGGGGAGTTGGGCCTATCAAGATTGGGTTTTAGAGTCACCAATGCTTGACTCATTTATCTCACACTTACTCATGTTGAAGTAAGGTGAGGTCCTATGGTTGGAGAGTCCTCATTATACCTTTTTGCCTCCCTAAGGATCCTAAAAACACTTTCAAATTCCTCTTAGTCCCTCCCTAGGTAAATTCCAATTATATCCCTTCACTTATCTTCATCATACTTGTGCTTATACAACTCCTATTTATTGACTACCATGTTTAACCAACAATATTTTATCAAGGTGTGCCCCTTCATTTCCCCACTAACTTTGCTACTCATGTGAGATAGGTTTTAACCATCCATGTGTAAATCTTCAAGATTTGAGTCAATCGTAAGCTTCTTAATCTCTACAAAAAATATCTTGATATACTTTCCACATGGCTCCTAAAGGAAGTTAAATTGAGATTCCTTTAGACAAGAGTAGATATAGACTATGTATTCTATAATATATCTATTAAGTGGTCCTTGCTACAAAATATCCACCGTGCACATCCAAGGTGCTCCCAATCTTGCTAGGGTTGACTGACACTCTAATGACTAGAATATATTATGTGTGTAATTCATGAAAGGGTCTTGTGTGTATGTCAAAATCAAAGCATGCAAATGAACATACACTTATACAAATAAATCTTCATAAAGAGAGTCATAAGGGTATTTTTATACCCATGCACATGTATAAACTCTTGGTTCAAGATACTGAAGTGAAAAAATATCTTCTATGATAATACCCCAATGTTCAATATTTTCCACAGATAATAGGTTAAGCATTTTCCCACCATTTTGTAATAATCAAAATGGGTCCCAAAATAAAACCAAAATGTTGGTCATTTTTACTTTAGTCTATAATGTCTTTCCCTAATGTTTTTCCTAAGAGAATAATAGTTCCAATAAGCTAGCACATTGACATATCACATGATAAAAGGTTCTCACGTTCTCAACTAAAGCATAAAGCTCAAGACTGATTCCCATTAGTTTCATCATGTAGTAGTGTATTCATATAGTTTTTTAAGCTAGGGTGCTCAAACTTTCACTTAGTTATAAATTCATACTTAGTTTCATGTCTAACTATTCCTTTCCTACTTAACTAATCAAAAATATATATCTAAATGCAAACTGAGAATAAAATAATAATAATTCCATTATATTCATTAAAAAATTACATAAGTGTTTCATCAATGCATAAGCTTCCTCTCATTACATTCATATGTCATATCCAAGATTATTATTACTCCAAGATTACAATGATCAATAATAAAAATAAGTAGAATTAAGGTGTATTTATCCATGAGTATACCCCAACCATTCAATTATATAAGTAATTAAAAAAATATGACTCACCAACAACCATTAACATCAATGAGTAATATAAAGTTGACATTAATATTCCTAAGGACCCAAGCCTAGATTCCCCTATATTCTCTCTCTATGATAGATCCCCATCACCATGCACCTATTTTCTCATAGACTAGTGCTAGATTCATGCTTGAATATTCTTCTCCAATGTTCATGTGAACCATTCCCTAACTATATCTACTTTATTCACCTTTGTCCAAGTCTCTCACTATTATTTGATTCATACATTCTCGATTCCTCCATATTTCAAGTTTCCTTTTTCCACATCACTTACCTCTTATGTACAATAGTATTCCAATTCATGTATCTCCTACACCTATGCTTCCTTCTATGTCACTATCTTCATAAAGTACTTATCCAAAATAGATTCAAAATTTAGGGCCCAACAAATACCCAATTTTTTTGATAAAGTCTAATGAATCCATAAAAGTTTCAAATCCTTCATCAATTAAAGCACACTTGAATTGGATATCACCCACTTGGACACTAATAAATAATGAAGGATAATTCACATGAAGTATTATTTTGTAAGGAATCATTGAATTGATAATAAATTTTATTGAGAAAGAAGTATTTATAGTTTCATCAATGTGTATGGACATTTACTTGCATTTTTAAAGGATATTATCTTTAAATATATAAAAAGTGTCTTATTGCACCATGGTAGAAGTTGAGGGATGTTCATTTCAAATAAGTGTTTCCTTAAATAATTATTATGAAGAGGGGAAATCCTCATGACTTATGTAAAATGAATTTGAGATGGGAGATGTGATAGTTTTGTGATAGGGTCACATTCATCATATCTATCTATAAATGTATCAAATAAAGGTCCATAATGTTAAAGAAAGTCTTTTCAAGGAAGAGTGGAAGTATACTTAAATTAATTTTGTTAAGGAGTATTTGTTTTGTATTTAAGTGATGTAGTTTTAATAAGTGTGTTTGATTAGGTTAAATTGGGTAATGTCATTGATGGTGTAATCGGGTCAATGATTGATTGTTTTAAAGATTTGGATGTTGTAGGTGGTGAATAAATCATAGAAGTAGAACATTTTATAGTTTTTAAGGTTAGTAATTTAAACTTTAGAGACATTATTGATAGGTGATAAGTGTATGCAATAAAAAATGCATCGTGTCTATAGATCAATCCTAACTTGTAGAAGATAGATCATACCATATACTTTCAATTGGGGATACATAGATAATTAGGAACATGACCAATATGGGGATCCACTAGACCTGATTAATGGTATATCTTATGATAATACACCATGATAGGGAGGGTTCCAAATCCTCTATTCAAGCACAATCACGTAATAAACCTAAGGGGTCATATGTTTTCATATCTCACTAAACTAATAACATTTAAAGTAAAATATAATCTAGTACTCACCAAAACTTGTGGCATAAAGTGAGGGTTATAAAAAATAAAAGTAAACATTCATAGAAGACATATACTCATGTCAATGTATATGAAATCCTAATTCATGGAAGAAAATTAAAAATTCATATCTATATACTCTTACAAGAAAAAACAAAGCTAGGAATACTTACCTTGAAGATGAACTCATTGAGCCTTAATCTCTCCCTTGGCCAAGGTGCTTAGAAAGAGGTTGTTGTGGTATGTAAGGATCATAAGGATAAATCATATCTAGGATACACAACCTATCAATACATCCAAAATATTTATACACAAGACAAGATTTGTATCTCCAAATAAAGTATGAACTTATAAGTTTGCTTCTCAAATAGAATGGTGGATAGGTAGATGTGTAATAACTCTTACTTCTTCTCTTCTCTAAATAATGGTGAAATGATCTTGTATATAGGTATATTTAACCCTAATCCATTAAAAAAAATTAGTTGACAAGGTCTACCTAGTAGACCTAGTTTAATTAAGGATAAAAATTTACTAGGTCACTGGTTAGGTCAGCGAAGAGCTAACCTAGACCCTAAATGAATTTTACCCAAAATAGTATAGGGTTGACCTAGTTGACCTAGTAGAATCAATTATCAAAATGGGATTTAGTTTAGGAAAAGGGGGATAAAGGATGGTAAATGACTAAGGATTGTATAATAGATAATAAAAATCTTAAGGATAAGGTTTTCAGGAGATAAGTGTGTATATAACAAGTGGTAAAAGGGACAACAATCTTGGGAAGCACCAGTGGTCTGCCCACCCCTTTCTCAATATACCCCTTAAGGTATACACTCACATAGATTGAGACTCAATGGGTTACTATTAGATACATAGAATTAATAATTGATAAAATTTTAAAAATATTATGTGTATGCATATTCCCCACTTGAATCTCATCATGTGTCACATGAGTGCAACATGGGATGCTGCTTTGGGAATAAAACATGATGATACATAATATTGATGCTACATAAACTATAGTAAGGAGAAAATAATATAAATTAAAGGATATAATTTAAAAACACATACCTCTACTTACCTTAGTGTTGTATATAAAGAAAGAGACTACAGAAGAAGGTGAAGGCATCTAGTGTGAAGAACACTAGGTGAACCTCTAGAAATTAGTGTAAAAAATAGAATTTATTTATTTATTTATTTTTTAACAATATAAGCATATAGTGGTGGAAAATATTTTCTATGATGACATGATTCCGTAAAATTTTATTTTTTTAGAAATGAGTGAGTATAAAAAAATACGTGAACAAAATAAGGAATCTGACAGAAAATATTTGAAAGGTAATGAATTATGAAAAGTAAGTTTAAATAGGGTATAAAGGAAGTCATTTGTTATTATTTGACTTGGTGGGAGAGAAAAAGAGCTCTGAAGACCAAACAAAATGAAATAGAGATAGGATGGTGAGGAGATGATAGCCAAGACAAGAGGGATGCCTAGTGGGTGCACCATAAGTAGGCAACTAAGAATTTCAAACTTGTTTTTGAATATTTTATTGAATTTAAGTGTTTTTATAGAAATTTTATGAATTAAAATGAACCCAAGAAATTTGATAAGGGTAGAATAAAAAAAATTAAATGGGTTTGAAAATAATCATAATAATAAATGTTGAATTCATTTATTACAAGGAAAGGGATCGGTAGTCATAACCAACTAGGTCGACCCAGTCGACCTAGTAGACTAAAAATGAGAAATCCACACTGCCAACTAGGTGTGTGTCAATTTAGTTTTTTTTTTAGATTATCAACTTAATACATTATTTCTAACTTAGTAGATTAATCCACTCTATTGACTTAGTACTAAGGGGTAAAAGCTTAAAGGGTTGACTTAGTTTGTTAAGTTAACCTGGTAAAAATGAAGAAATTTTGGTCAACCTAGTGTTTGAATAAGTGACCAGAATAGTATGGAAATGTGTAAAAGAAGCTAAAAGAGTGAGAGAAAGAAATATAATGGTGAACTAAATACCAAAATGATTAATTAGGCTAAAAATAGTTCAAATGGATCAAAAGTGGATAAATTAAAACAAATTAGGCTTGTTTTTGTTTAAAATTTAAAAAGAATGTAATTTGATTATAAATGACATGAAGGATCTAATACATATTTTTTGTTTTATGGTTTTAGGGGCATATAATATTTTTATTCTTGGTTGATGTGGCATGGCTCCTAGACATAGATATTTTGATGGCTCAAGATAGCTATAGATAGATTCTTAAGATATGTCAATGATCTAATATTTATCTAGTATGAATTTTATAGATCCTATGGAAGAGGAGGCCAAATGGGAATCCTAATTGATGGGAGCACTCCATGAGATCTTTGATGAGGCACTAATGCCATATGACCTAGTGACACTATAGGATATTGTGATAGTGTCTGCCTTAGGGAGCTAGTTCAGACTGGTAGGAGAGGCTACAAGGTGAGTATGGGTGCATAGAGAGGAGACACAACCACTAGTAGGAGTGGGAGTAAGAGAGGAACAAGCATGGAAAGCCTTATCTAAAGAGAGAGATTCACATATAAATACCATGACCTTGCTAGCATAGGTATAGGCCTGAATGGCCAACTTATAGGGACATGTGATAGGTCTGAGATCTCAAATAACCTCTTTAAAATGTACTATTTAGAGGGGATAGTTTGAGGCATCTATGGGAATCATGTCTAGGCAATGAGATAGATATGATATAGCCTATCCATAGAGTTATAATGATGTATATTATATTTTTGTATTAGAAATACATGATGTATATATAGATTTTTTTTATGTTGGTAGTTGGATGTTTGATCTTATGCATTTGGATTATGGTTTCAGTTATGTATGCTTAGATAAATTTCTTTCTATCACATGTATTTTGATTATGTTGTAGATGTTATAGGAAATATATGTGATGTGGTTTATTTTCTAGAATTATGTAGGACACATGCATGGTTAAAAAAATAGGCAAAAAGGACTTGGTAATATATAATTAACCAAAAACAAATGTACTACATGTTATTTCATGTTGGGAAATATGTAATAAAAAAATGACTAAGTATAAGAAACCAAAAGGGTGGTAAATAAGAGGGTAAAATATTTGTTTTTAAATGAATAAAAATATTTGATACTAGTTTAAAACAAGTAAAATCACATTATATCATGTTGGGAAGTATGAAAATAATGTAATAAAATGGATAACATGTAAAAGATAAAATCATATAAGAAAAAATCAATTAATTTAGTCAATCATATTAAATTGCATTGGGAAGTATAAGATAAAAACAAAATTGGAAAAATTGGTCTTAAATTTATCACACTAATTCAAGTTGGGAAGTATGAGAAACTCGAGAAAAATGGTTGTATTTTTACATGCAATCAGAAAATAAGAAGATAAAAGAGATGAAAATAGAAATTAAGTAGGCATAAAACATACTAAATCAATATGGGAAGCATGCCAATGATGTCTAACTTCATAATCAATCACATCTTATCTCATATTAGACACATGTAATTTTTGTTGTGACTTGGATTATTGAAAAAATTCCTAAGGAAGGCCAAGTCCTATATGTGGTCTTATGCTATAACTCATAAAATAAACACAAATGAGGTGTAATAAATGTGAAAATTTGGTTTAAAATGGTGTTAATAATAGGAATGTGGAAATATGGTAATTTGTGAGGATTGTTAGGTCATATCCATGGTCTTACAATGCAACTCACAAATGGAATACCTAGGGGAGTGATCAATGAACAAAGAAATATTTCTCAAGAGGATATATGAGAATTGTAGGTAATGAAAAATGGAATGTAAAAATCATAAATTTGGCATCTTAGGAGAATAACCTAGGAGACATGAGGCATACTAAGGACATAAGAAGATACTAAGTGACTAGTGACCATCAATGTACAAAGGAAACCTATTTACTATAGACATAAAACTTTGTAGGAAAATAAGTGTGCTACTAAGATCAAATAGTGAAGGTATATTGTCACAAAAAAATTAAAAGGGACCTGCCTTCTCATGACATGTTCCCTATTCCTTAGGACCCCTTATGAAGCCATCAATCTAGTATGAAGTTTGGGTACTTATGTGAGAAAGTAAGTAGAAATAAAATATTTTTTAATTCTCTTTTTATAATCTACTGGCCTATAGCACCCCAATGGACCTTGACTCTATCATGAGGCCAAATATGGAGTTTGAACTTAGACTAGAATAAGGAGATGTGCTTTATATCACATCTTTTTGTGTGATTAGACTTTTAAAAATTTTGAATATTGCCTTTTTGGATCATTTCCTTTTATTAAATGATTTGGATTTTGAATATTTTAATGGATTTTTAAGATTACTCCTCCATATGAACTTGTAATGACTAATCATGAGAGATAGAGTGATACATATGAATGAGCTTTAGGCTTAGGCTAAAGGAAGCTAATTAACCAAAGACAAGACTGACTAGAGTACTTAGGCTTAATAATGAACCAACATGTTATTTCATGTCTCAACCATGTATATGCTTAGTTTTTTACAATGGAATAAAGGGGATAAAGGAGATACAAAGTGGATCGGTAAAAGAAAAATGTAATGAGATAAATTGTTTGCTAACTGATCATTTAGTAAAGGAGAGATGGTTAAGGTTTGCATAACTAAGTCACAATAATAATTATTTGTGTTTGTATAGATAAGGAAACAAAAAATAATAAAAAAGAGAAAATAAGAATTATATGAAAGAAACACGAGTAAAAATAAGGAAATGATAAGTAATAACTCTATAAACAAACATAAATGACATCATAAGCAATATAAAGTGTGAAATTAAAGTCACCATGTAAGAGAGATAATAATTTGACATAATTTCAAATGATATAGTAGATTGATAAGAGATAAAATTGGATCACATGTCCAACTCAAATGAAACTTTTATAACACCATGCATGTGTTCATAAGTATTGGTAGATTTTCCCACATACATTATCTATAACATCTAATAAGTCTTTATGTAATTGGACATAAATTGTATCTAATGTCTCATCTATCTTTAGTGAGAATTAGGAATATACTTCAAATCTAATCTCCTTAATAAAAAAAAAGTAGGAATGCTTGATGTATCATGCTAAGGAGGGATATTAGGAAAAGGATGTTTGGGATAATGTATAGGAGTGGTTTCTATAGGAGCTAAAGGGGTTATCAATGAGGAAGGACCCATAGGTGAGGTAAGCTCCATAGGTGAAGGATTCACATGTGGATTAAAAGGTGAAGAAAGGACCATAGGAGTAGATAGAACCATAGAAGAATAAGTGGGAGACTTATTATGAGGATGACCTATGTGAGGAATGGTAGAAGGTGTAGGAATAGTTAAAAGGTAATCTTTAAGATGTTGTTATAGGATGTGACATTGATTGGTATAATGGGTGCCACATTTATGCCACAAAAAATATACCTCCTTATACTTATGAATATACTCAATAAGTACCTTCATGGGAGGTATGGCCTTGTCTAAGGATTGAGAGGTATAAGGATGTAAAAAATAAATATATTATCATGGCTTGTGATAATGCATGGATGAATGGCTATATGTGCCATAAAAGAAACATATACAGCTGTGAGTAGGATTAGTAGGTGTACTCATAGGAGGAAGTATAACTAAATCAAAAGGATCTTGAGAAGGCTTATCATCCCATCTAGTGGATGAAGGAGCCATCTATCATAGAAGAAGTAAACCATCACCAAGAGGAGGTGGTGGTGATGGATAGACTAGACTAGGCTCAATAGAGGGAGTGATAGGAGAAAAATTAGAAATAGGCTCAACTAAAGTGGGAATGGGAATGGTACCTAAAGTGGGCTCAACTGAGGGAGGGTAAAGTTATACACATGGATAAAGGAGGGTTGCATGCATCTTAGGGATAAGCAAGCTATGGGGATCATGATATTTAGAAAATTGATAAGGCTTAATCATAGCATGATCCATAATCATAGTCTTATGAGGTTATTTAAAAACTAGAGGTGTCTGCACCATCTTTACCCTATGATAAAGATGGAAAATGCTAAAACTAGAAATTATATATGATGAAATATGGGAAGATATAGTAAAATATTAAAGAAAATAGGAATGATAATAGATAATCTAGGCATTACAGGATTGAACAAGACCATTTAATACGGGATCATCTAAGGTATAACCATCATCATAATTAGGTGTATGAAGATCAAAGATGTAGGTAAGGATAACCTTGTCATTGGATGAGGTTTTATGAATTGATTACTTAGTCTTGGTTAAGATAATAAGGATATCATCACAAGGTGGTTTTGAGAATGAGTTCACAAAGAAGTGGGAAGCTAAGATGAGGTGAGAGATAAAAAATTTTAATCTTGAGATTGATCTTGTCAGGGTCATCATCATCAAAATCTAAGAGGTTAAGGGGAATATTCCCAATGAGTTTGTTATGACCATTATAACCTTGGGTGGAATTGATGAGAAAGTTGAAACATTGAGACTCATAAATTAGAACACTTGACAAAGGTTTAATAATAAGAATCTTGAAGAAACCATGATCTTAGAATTATTCAAAATTCTAAGGGTTAGTGTCACCTTGAATCCTATAAATATCTCCATTGTGATGGAATTTAATGCATTAGAAATTTCAAGAAGCAACTGATCTCATATGGTGAGTCTAATGCCTAAAAATTATAATGTTGTAAGATAGAGGAAATTTAAATATCATCACCTTTACATGAATAGTGATAGGTGGAATAATAATGGGGAGCCACACATAATGTAAAGGAGGTATTTTCTTTCAACCATAGACTTGGAATGTGTTACATGTGGATTTGAGATTACATTCATAAAATTCAAGAGTTTTGATAAAATTGAGAGAGGCAACACAAGTTTCAAAACCCTCATCAATCAAGGCACACTTGATTTGGATATCACTAATTTGGACACCAATAAATAGAGGAAGATCATCTACACAAAGTATAATCTCTTTAGGATTCTTATAAGTGATGAGAAACATGAGAGAATGATAAGTTTCCATTGTTTCATCAACATGAATGGACATATCTTTGCATTGTTACAATATGCTATCTTTAGATCCAAATGAGGTTACTTCATGTCCTACTAGGGGAGGATGAGGGATGTTCATTTCGGTCAAAAGTTGCATGAGATGGTTTACATAATTTGGAGAGGTCCTTATGAGCTTAATAAAAAGGATTTGGGATGGGATATTAGTGAGTTCCATGATAGGATCCCACTCATCATAACCCATAAGAGGATTATTAGAAATAGATGCATAGTGTTGAAGGAGGTCCTCAAAATGAGAAACCAAAGTACATTATAATTTATGTTTATAAGATCTAGAAGGTTTAGAACAAGTTTATAAATTATGTTGAGAAGATGAATTATTTTATGTAGGTTGGTCTTGAGAATTACTAGAATAAATGTTAATAGAGGCTTAAATGTCATTGGTAGTGGGTAAGGAAGATGGAGGGTTGGTAGTATAAAATGAGAAGTGTTATTGAATGAATGATTTGGAATTGATTCATAAAAATTTATAAGGTTTTATTAAACCCAGATCATTTAAATGAGTTGGATAATAATGTTGGATAACATAAAATGTGCAAGATAATGGAGGGGTGTAGATGGTTTGAGGGTCAATGAAATCAACCACCCTTCACATGTTAGTCATATTAACCACATTCTCTTCAAGAACTAGTTCAATAAGACTTTTTAAATTATTGGTGGAAGGGGTGGGATTATTTTGAGTATCTTGGTGATTTTGAATTGGATATTTATATATGGCCAAATGAACATTGGCTTGATTTAAAGCTTGAGTCTTAGTATGTGTTTCATAGGATTTGAAAACAATGTCATAGGCTTATTGACATTTTTGACTGATAGAATCATGGTCAAAATTGGGACCAAGAATAAAATCCATAGCCAAATTATGAAGTTGCCTATAGGTATCATGAAAATGGCCCCAACTAGCATGAAACCAATAAAATTTATTGGGATCATAACAATATTTCATAGGATGAGTGGGATCAACTTCTCATGGTAGAGGCCTGAGTAGACATTTAAGTAATTCAGCTAAGTATAAAGGTTTGTGAACATTGGTGCCATCTAGTGAAGATAAATGAGGATTGGTAAATTTTTAATAAGGGGAAGTTGGTTATAAATATTGGTTAGTAACAAAGTTTTGAATAGTGTGAATGGTATCATAAGATTTTGTGACATCATCATTGGTAGCATGATGATTCTTATTTTGAAGTAAGATATAAGTAACTAAAAAAGGTTGGGATGGCTTGAATTTAAGCATAAGGAAATATTGACATTTAGCTTAGTCAATAGCCTCCTCCAAATAATGTGGAGAGAGAGTTTGGACCTGATATTACAACTTTAGAAAAAGAGCATTGGTAAAGAGATGAAAAAGGTTATCATCATCCATATTATGTTCACATTTATTAGACAATGTCTTCCATCTTTTAACAAAAGATTGGGTAGTTTCATTTTCATGTTGCTTATAATTCATAAAATGGGCCAAAGTATTTCTAGGAAGATCATTAGTTTAGAATTCTTGGACTATAGCATTTACTAACTCTTCCAAACTAGTAATAGAATGAGTTTTAAGTTGGTTATACTGATTTAATGCATTAGTCGTAAGAGTTTTGGTTAATATTTTGGTAGTGGTAAAGGTATTTAATTTAACCTAATCCTTATAGAGATTTTGAAATATTTTAAGATGAAGAATAGGATCAATTAACCCATTGTAAGAGATGGTAGGGGTGATACCTCCTACATCGATATCAGAAATTTGAGATGTAAGAGGCTTATTTTGAATATGATTAATTATGTTTCTTATAAGAAGAGGTCAAGGGATGAGATTAACATGGGAATCTTGAAGATGAGGTGGGTGAACATTTTGGTTATGTGTAGCCCATGACATATATTGAGGGTGTTTTTAAAGATGGATAAGGTGGTTTTGCATTCACATCATTTGATTTTTATTATGAGCTTGGAAAATATTCATTTGATTAAGTGTTTGTAATAATAGTTGGTGGTTTTGATTTGTATTTTTGGTATTGTTTGAAGTATAATTGGAAGTAATGGATTGGATACCACTATTAGTGTTAGTAGGAGCTTGAGAAGAAGTGTTAAAATGTGAGGCACTAGTGGCAAAATTTGTTGAAAAAGATGGACTAGTGAAGGGATGAGAAGAGGAAGTAGTAGAAGCATGATTACCATGGGGATTAAATGATAAACTAGTGGAATATTTAAGGAGAGTGGGTCTTGTAAGGGGACCACTAGATATAAAACCTACCATGTTAGTGGATATATTAGGTATGGAGGTAGAGGAAACTAAAAAGAAGATGGCATGGTATGAGAAGGGGTCAAAATAGATGGAAGAGACTAAGAATCAAAGAAATTAGTATCTCCAAATCCATTTGAGAATATAGGAGAAAGTGAATGAGGATATTAGATTTAACCATTAATCATGAGGTGGTAAATGGTAGAAGGATCCTTTCCTTGATGTTGAGGAATTTAGAGATAAATAAGAGTATTTTAAGGGTATGCTCTAATTTAGGTTGATCCTCAAGTGAGAAGAGAGGAGTATGTATCAAAGAGGAATGAAGAGGGGTCCCATAATTTATTGTGCAAGTGTCTATATGAAAATAGATTTCATTTGGGATAATATCCATAAGCTGCTTATGGGAGAACCTATTAGGGTTGGAAAAACTCATCATGTTGGTTGAATTCAACTCAGTGTTGTCTTCAAATGAGAAATTCATGATGAAAGGGAGGGCCTAAATAAGGAAAGATGTGAAATCAAGGAAATATAAGGAGTCATATAATAGTATAGAGTAAATTGGGTTAACCTAGTATAGAAAATAGGGCCTAAAAAGTAAGATACAAAGAGTATAGAGTCAACAAGGTTGACCTAGTACTATAAAAAATGTTTAAAATTTGAGAAAATAGGGATATAGCATTGACTAGGTTGACCTAGTTCTATAGCTTGAATAGAAAATAAGTAGAAAAAGATTTAGAGTTGATAGGGTTTACCTAGTTCTATATCTTGATGGGCATAAAATATTATTATGTCGACAAGGTTGACTCAGTCCTACAAGTAGGGGAAACAAACTATCTGTAGGAGACTATGTCGAGTAGAATGATTGTGTACTAAAATAAGAAAATTTTACAAGTACTTGTGAAAGTAATAGATAAAGAGAAATACATAATCAATTAGGTAAATTAATATGATCTAATTGAGTCACAAAACACAAAATTTTGCACTAACATTGGCTAACGCAAGTTTTTGCAATATAGAATACAATGAATAAAGAACAAGCAGTCAACTTGGAAAGTAAATGATAACTAAGTGGTCATCCTGAATGTTGTTAGATTATTAGAGTATAATTTTAAGTGTGATAGGAAGTTGGATATAAGAAAGGAAATAGAAATAAATCTAAGTATGGTTTCAAGATGTTTAGATTGAAATGGAACTATTTTGGCAATGGTACCAGCTTGGTATTGGGGCCTACCCGCTCACTTCACACATCACAATGATAAGGGTGTTAGGTGTTTAGCCAATATATACCATTAACCACATATTTATACTTGGATAGAAAACCAAGTCAACTTCCCCCTTAGTGATGAAATCTAAGTAGATAGGCCTTGGGTAGATAATTATTTAAATACATTTTAAGATTTATGTTATTTGGTAGTGTGTGCATAAAAGATAAAAATAGTGTAACTAAATGGTATATTGAAAAACCACATAATCAAAATATGTGATCTATTATAAGCATACAAACAACTAAAAATGAAAGTATGAGCTAATTAATATCATATAAGTGGTAATTTAAAACTTGAAACATAGTACAGTGTCAATTCAAATCATAGTGTATGCAAATATTACATAATAGAATCGATAGTGTTGTTGTTATACTACGGAAGCAAGAGTTTGTAAATAACTAAGTCGATAGTGTTGACCTAGTTTTCTAGATAGAAGACAGAATACAAAACTATGTTGATAGGATTAACCTAATTGACAATATAAGGGTAATTTTAAAGATTACAAACTATGAAAAATAAAACTATAATGAATAATAGAAATGATATAGAAGGAGAGAAAGGAACCTTGGTGGGTTGCAAGATGCAGAGGAAAGTGAGATTACTATTGAAGTGCCTTGATTTATACTTGCAAAATTTTCTAACTATATCAACTAGGTTAATCTAGTTTTATATTTCTCTATTTTTTAAAACCTAAAAGTGTACTATACTAGTAATGTTAACCTTGTATTATTTCTATAAGTTTGAAAGTGTATTGTGTCGACAGGGTCAACCTAGTATGTTTTTTTTGAATAGTTTGAAAACCTATAAGTGTATTGTGTCAACCTAATAGCCTATTTGGAAGGGAAAACTTATACTATGTTGACCTATTTGATCTAGTATCCTATATCAAATGAAGACTTGAAACAAAATAATAGTCATATTGATGTGAATGTGTGTTAAACCTGGACACATAAATTAGAAACTATACTAACACTATTAACATAACATCACAAATATAAATAACTAATAAAAAAAATGATGAAAATATGAAAGAAAACCTACAAGGGTTAGATTCACATTAGGTTCACCAGAATGTATGAAATCATAAATGTATCATATCTAAAAATCAATCCTAACTTGGAGAAGATAGGTCATACCATACACTTCTGATTGGGGATACATTAGATAATTTGGAACATGACCAATATTGAGATTTGCTAAACCTAATTATGGTATCTCTTACCATAATACACTATGCTATTGAGGGTTCCAAAGCCTCCAATCAAGAAAAATCATGAAATAACCATAAGGGGGTCCTATGTTTTCATATCT
Source organism: Torreya grandis (assembly GCA_037957365.1). NCBI lineage: Eukaryota > Viridiplantae > Streptophyta > Pinopsida > Cupressales > Taxaceae > Torreya > Torreya grandis. The sequence goes on along the minus strand of JARHVA010001175.1, from coordinate 887,153 downwards.
CACTAAAAAAATAACAAGTGGAGTAAAATCTAATCTAGTGCTCACCAAATCTTGTGGCACAAAGTGGGGGTTATAAACAATAAAAGTAATTATGCATAGAATACATATACTCATGTCAATATATAAAAAATCTTAATGTATGAAAGAGAAGTATAAATGCATATCTAACTACTCTTATAAAATAAAAACAAAGTTATGAATACTTACCTTGAAAATGAATCCACTAAGCCTCAATCTCTCCCTTGGCCAAGGTGCTTTGCAAGAGTTTGTTTTGGTATGTAAGGATGACAAGGATGAATACACAGCCTATCAATGCATCCAAAAGACTTGTCCATAAAACAAGATCTGTATCTCCAAAGGAAATATGAAACCCTAAACTTGTTTCTCAATTAGAATAGTGGATAAGTAGATGCACAATAACTCTTATCTTCTCTAAATAATGGTGAAATTATCTTGTATATATAGGTGTATTTAACCCAAATCCCTTCTAAAAGTTTTGACCAATAGGGTTGATGTAGTTCACCTAGTATAATTAAGGACAAAAATTCACTAGGTCATAGGCTAGGTTGGCCAAGAGTTGACCTAGATCCTAAATGAATTTTGCCCAAACTACTACAAGGTCAACCCAGTCAATGTAGTATAGTTGACTATCAAAAGGGGGTTTAGGTTAGGAAAAGGGGGATAAAATATGAGAAATGACTGAGGAGTGTATAATAGATAAGAACAAGCTTGGGGATAAAGGTTTTAGGAGACAAATGTGTATAGAACAAGTGGAAAAAGGGACAACAATCTTGAAAAGCACTAATGGTCTACCCACCCTTTTCCTAGTGCACCCCTTAAGGCATGCACTCAGAAAGATTGAGACTTGGTGGGTTCTTGCAAGATAAATAACATAAGTAAGAGATAAAAGATTAAAAATATTATCTGTATAAAATAAGTATAAGTTGTATAAATGTAAATAGAATGAGTATCTATATCTATTATTTACTTGGACAAATGTAAGATAGTCTGTGAAAGATTAGATTGTGTTATTATATTTTTTGGAGTTGTTGAAATATGTTTAAGTTATATAAGATGAGATGGATAACTATCTTGAACAATATATAATTTTGGTAATTTGTTATATCTTTAATATGGATAAATATTGATATAAGAGATTTTTCTTCTCATATTATTCATCTTCACTACATTCTCATCATTAATGAGAGGATTAGGAGCCACACAAGTTTCAAAAATATTAGAATTAGGAGGTTGAGTAGTACTTGTTTGATGATTAAGAAGAGGATCCTTATCAATATCAAGATGATTGTTAGCTTGATTAAGGGCATTATGCTTGATTTTGGTTTCATGAGCCTTAGATACTACTTTATAAACTTGTTGAAATTTGTGAATTAAGGTTTCATGATCAAAATCAGGACCAAGGAGATATTCAAGAGAAAAATTTCTAAGTTGGTCAGAAGTCTCATGAGAATGACCCCAACTTACATGATACCAAAACAACTTATATGGACATATCAATTTTTGGTAGGGTGAGTATGGTCAGGATATCATGGTGAAGACCTAGGAAGATGCTTTTGAATTTTTGCCTTGGAAAGTGGTGTTTGAAAATTTACATAAGAAGATACAAAACTAGGTTGTTAAAAAGTATAGTTTAAAAGTGTTCATGAAAGAGTATCATAATATGAACACTTATAAGGATAACATGAATATAATGTATGAAATCATAGGTATACATAACAACATCATTGGTAGGATGTCAGTTTTTTGAATTTCATGAGCATGTGAGTTCAAGATGGAATCTGGGAAGGATCAAATTGTCTTATAATAAAATACTTACATTTGGCTTGGTCAAGTGATTCTTCTAAATATTTTTGAGAGAGATTCCTAACATGATATTCTAATTTTAAATGAAGAGAATTATTGAATAAGTGGAAGAGATTATATTCTGACATATTATGTTCAACTTTATTGGGTAATATTTTCCATCTCTTAATGAATGCATGGTTTATTTCATATTATGGTTATTTATAGTTGATAAAATGAGTTAAGATATTTTTATGATTATTAGCAGTTTGGAATTACTATGCCAATGCACTAATAAAGTCTTTTAAACTAGATATATTATGAGATTTTAATTAATTATACCAATCCAAAGTACCACCTACAAAGGTATTGAGCTTAATCTAGTATCTATATATGTTTACAAATGCTTCCAAATGTAATGAAATATCAATGGATCCATTATAAGTGATTGGTGGTGAGAAAGGTATTGATCTTAATTTGGTATTTATATAAGTTTATAAATGCTTCCAAATGTAATGAAAGATCAATGGATCCATTATAAGTGATACTAAGAACAAAACCACCTATGTCAATGTTTGTAATGTCAAGAACTAAGTTTTCCTTTGATAAGTGTTTGAAAGCCTTATTAAGAAGTGAGGGTTGATGTATAAGGTCACCTTGTGAATATCTAAGTGGGGGTGGGGGCATTAAGTTTTTCCACTCCCCATTAAGTGGTTTGAGGATGATTTTGTAATTAAAAAAGTTAATTTTGCATTTGTATCATTTGATTTGAAATATTAGTTTGAAAATTAGACATTCAATTTATGGGTTATAAAAAAATTCAATTAGTATTAATAGCGGCTTGACTAGTTGAAGTGGCTTGAGATGAACTAGTGATAGTGTTGGATTGGGTATTAACATGGGCACTTTTAGAGGAAAGACCAGCCATAGTAGTTGAGATACTAGATAAGGTAAAAGTAGTACATAAATTTCAAACCATGGAAGAATAAGATGCCATGGAAGAAGAAAGAAAAAACATGAAGTCATAGGGTGACTTTCCCAACACTTGTAAAAAATATATGCATGGTGAAGGCAAAAATTATAGTTTGGAATTCCTATGCCAATGCACTAATAAAGTCTTTTAAAATAGATATATTATGAGACTTTAATTTATTATACCAATCCAAAGTACCACCTACAAAGGTATTGAGCTTAATCTAGTATTTATATACGTTTACAAATGCTTCCAAATGTAATGAAATATCAATCAATCCATTATAAGTGATTGGTGGTGAGAATGGTATTGAGCTTAATCTGGTATTTATATAAGTTTCTAAATGCTTCCAAATGTAATGAAAGATCAATGGATCCATTATAAGTGATAGTAAGAACAATGCCACCTATGTCAATGTGTGTAATGTCAAGAACTAAGTTTTCATTTTGTAAGTGTTTGAAAGCCTTGTTAAGAAGTGAGGGTTTATGTATAAGGTCACCTTGTGAATATCTAAGTGGGGGTGTGGGCATTAAGTTTTTTCACTCCCCATTAAGTGGTTTGAGGATGATTTTGTAATTAAAAAAGTTAATTTTGCATTTGTATCATTTGATTTGAAATATTAGTTTGAAAATTAGACATTCAATTTATGGGTTATAATAAAATTCAATTAGTATTAATAGTGGCTTGACTAGTTGAAGTGGCTTGAGATGAACTAGTGATTGTGTTAGATTGGGTATTAACATGGGCACTTTTAGAGGAAAGACCAACCATAGTAGTTGAGATACTAGTTAAGGTAAAAGTAGTACATAAATTTTAAAGCATGGAAGAGTAATATGCCATGGAATAAGAAAGAAACATGAAGTCATAGGGTGACTTTCCCAACACTTGTAAAAAATATATGCATGGTGAAGGCAAGAATTACAGTTTGGAATTCCTATGCCAATGCACTAATAAAGTCTTTTAAAATAGATATATTATGAGACTTTAATTTATTATACCAATCCAAAGTACCACCTACAAAGGTATTGAGCTTAATCTAATATTTATATACGTTTACAAATACTTCTAAATGTAATGAAATATCAATGGATCCATTATAAGTGATTGGTGGTGAGAAAGGTATTGAGCTTAATTTGGTATTTATATAAGTTTCTAAATGCTTCCAAATGTAATGAAAGATCAATGGATCCATTATAAGTGATAGTAATAACAATACCACCTATGTCAATGTTTGTAATGTCAAGAACTAAGTTTTCCTTTTGTAAGTGTTTGAAAGCCTTGTTAAGAAGTGAGGGTTGATGTATAAGGTCACCTTGTGAATATCTAATTGGGGGTGGGGGCATTAAGTTTTTCACTCCCCATTAAGTGGTTTGAGGATAATTTTGTAATTAAAAAAGTTAATTTTGTATTTGTATCATTTGATTTGAAATATTAGTTTGAAAATTAGACATTCAATTTATGGGTTATAATAAAATTCAATTAGTATTAATAGTGGCTTGACTAGTTGAAGTGGCTTGAGATGAACCGGTGATAGTGTTAGATTGGGTATTAGCATGGACACTTTTAGAGGAAAGACCAGCCATAGTAGTTGAGATACTAGATAAGATAAAAGTAGTACATAAATTTTAAAGCATGGAAGAATAAGATGCCATGGAAGAAGAAAGAAAAAACATGAAGTCATAGGGTGACTTTCCCAACACTTGTAAAAAATATATGCATGGTGAAGGCAAAAATTAAGGCACGGTCCCATCATGAGATTATAGAATAGTTTGGGATCATTTCCCTAATGTGGAAGGTTTTAATTTATAAAAAGGAACATTTTGGTAGTATATTCAAGATCACTTTAATCTTTGAAAGTATGCATTTTTGGAGGGTGGTTAAGTGGATCCAAAGTTTTAGAAGGAAGGGACCCATAAAGTTTTTTTATAGTGGCCACATGAAAATTAATTACATATGGATTTTGTATGAAGGTATAAATAAGGTGAGAATGAGGATGCTTAGGGAGGGTAGTGAAATTCAACATATCATTTTGATTTTGTAATTTAGTTTCATCAAAATTGTATTGCATAATGAAAGGTGAAGGTATAACTAGGAGGAAATATGCTGATAACACCTACCAGGTCAATTTGGTTGACTTAGTTAGACTTATAGGTTTAGAAAATAGTTTGAAATCCTATAGGGGCAAGTTGGTTGACCTAGTTTACCAAGCAAGTGAAAATTATAGTCTAAAAACCTATAGGGTTAAGCTGGTTGACCTAGTTGGACATATAGGGAAGAAGAGTAGTCTAGAAAATTAATTGATTTAATTTGGTTGACATAGTTAGAAAAATAGGGAGAAATAATAGGCTAGAAAATGAACTAACTTGAACTGATCAACTGAATTGATTATATAGGGATAAATAACATTATGGAAGATGAATTGAGCTGAGCTAGTTGACATAGTTGGATAGATATGGATAAATAATAGGATGAAAAATGAACTCAACTGAGTTGGTTGACTTAGTTGGATAGATATGAGAAATAACAAGTTATAAAATGAATTGGGTTGAGATAGTTGACTAAATCAAACAAACATCGAGAAATAATAGTCTAAAAAATGAATTGAGTTGAGTTGGTTGTATTAATTGGATAGAAAGGGAGAATTAATAGGATATAAAATAAATTGAGTTGATTTGGTCAATTTAGTTGAATATATAAAGAGAAATAACAAGTTGGACAATGAACTGAGTCAATTTGGTCAATTTAATTATACATGGAAATTTTTTGATTATAAACTAGATGATTTTGTCTAAAAATAGAGGTAAGTAAGAAGAATATAAAAGACTAAATTGAGCTGGCTAACTTAGTTTATTCAAAGACACTCAACTAGGTTAACAATGGTTGATCTAGTTGAATCATATAACATAAAACTACATCAATGCTAGTCATCACAATTTGCAATATAAAATAGAAAAATAATCAGTAGGTATAAATGAGGTGTATAACTAACTAACTATTCAAAAATATTAGGTAGATGTACTAAATGGATTTTATATATTTTTAGGCTCCTAAATATATTTACTTGTCCTTTAGATAGTGATGGCCTAATGTTTTAAATAACCAACTATGGTGGATTAAACCTTTCCCATAACCCACTAAACCCAATTTTAAGTGTAATCTAGAAGTAACTTCTTGGTACTAACCACTAACTGATGCACCATAAGATCAAACAAATAACTAGATTCCTAAGAATCAATATAAACGAAAATCTTAGGCATTTCCTAAATGCCATGAGGTACATGGAAAATAAAGTTTATGTTTGGCTCTATCTATGGCTATGAGTATTGGAGAAAGCCCCTCACACCATGATATTTTAAATGATAGAAAAGGAACTTAAATAGAGTATCATGTATCTTTCCATGATAATAAATAAGTAGTTTGAAAATTGTAGGTATAAAATGTTTAGGGAAATCAAGATAAAGTGAAAATAAAGGAAAAAATAAGGTGGTAAAAAAATAATTTACAATTTTTGAAAGTAAATAAATTGGTAACCAACTCTTTTCAAATAAAATTTGAAATTAATTACTATGAAATGAAAGTGAATTTCCTTGCTTATGCTAAAAAATAAAACATAAGATAGGATCATTAAATCTAATCTAGTTTTGGAAAATAAAATAGAACAAGGTCAGGTATGTTGATCTAATATATAGTATAAAATAATCCAAAATTAAATAAGGTCAGCCAGGTTGACTTAGTTTGTTCAAAAAGATAGACAAACATAAAACTAAGTGGGCTAGGTTGACTTAATTAATTGTGTGATATAGTTTAAATAGAATTGAAAAATTAGAAATCATAGCATGGAAATCTAAAATACTAAGTAATTTTATTAAAAAATAATAACATAAAACTAAGAAATGTAAAAAGAAATATATATTTTGGTTATAAGGAACCTAAATAGAGTCAACTAGGTTGACTTAGTTTGATGAAAATGAAGAGTGAAAACTGAGATCTAAAACAATTAAACTGGGTTGACCAACTCAAATTAGTTAAAAACCAAAAAGTGTAGGAGGTGAACAGGATTGACCATCTTGAACTTTTTAGCTAGAGTAAATATTGATATTGGTATAAAATGAATAGGATTGACCAACTCAACTTTATTAGTTGTGAATGAAAATTGAGATTGACAAAAAATGAATAAGATCAACTAACTCAATTTTATTAGTTGAATTAAAGACTAAAATTTGAATAAAATGAATAGGATTGACTAATTTGATCTCATCAATTGTGACTAAAAACCTATATGCAGATAAAAAAACTAGGTTAACCAACATGAACTAGTTGACTATAGATCTAAAATATGCACATAAAGAATAAGACTAGGTTGACTAACATGACCTAGTTGACTATAAATAAAATAAAATAAAATGTAAGGGTGAGCTTCACATTGAGTTCACCAAATTTCATGAAAAACATTAAGATAAATCTATAGATTATACTAGTTAGTAAATCCAATATTGATTAAAGTAATCAACAAACATCTATTATAAGACTTTTTATATCAGGGATATAACCAAATTGGATCTTCTAAACCTAACTAAGGGAGCACGTATCAAAAAAAACTAAAGGAGATTATTTCAAAGCCTTTAAGAAAATAATACTATGAAATAACCCTAGTTACATCTAAATACATGAAATAAAACTAATTTAGTGTTATCAAATCATATATCACAAATGACGTTGGTTGAAATAAACAAAATAATCAAGGGATCATGGTAGGTAAATGGGGGCATAGGATACCTAAGGTGGAATATGGAAAATAAATAAAACCCTATAGATATAATAATTTTAATTATATGGGTATTCGAAGCCAGAAGTTAAACATTGAAACATATTACCTTGTGAAAATATATATCCATCAAATGAAATAACAAAAGTTAGAAATATTTACCTTTGAGTTAACCTATCGAGCCTCAATCTCCTTATTGGATAATGGTGTTTCATAATATATTTTTATGTCTTATTAAATATCACATAATATAAATCATATCTAGGTTAAAATACTAAAACTTTGCATCAAAGACTTCCCACAAGATAAGTTGTCTTCCCTCTAAGGCAAACCCTAAACAATGGCTCTTTCAAATGTAGATGTAGTATGTTTGTGAGATGTAATAATTATAAAATGAATGTTCATCTCTATGGGATTGAAATTAGGGTCATATTTATATAAATGGATAGGTTATAACCCTTTAAAAATTTTAGCTAGCAAAGTCAACCATCACAACCCTATTTTGGAAATAATTGCCAATAGATCTTGAAATAAGTTTGCCAATCTGACTTAGATCTATAACATGTGTTATAAATTCCATAACAAGGTCAACCTAGATGAATTAGTATGAAAAATGGGTGTTTGATTAGTTAGGGGATATTTGAAATAATAATTTCATAAGGAGTTAGATAAATGGGGTTTATTTTCTTGAGGAGTTGGATAAGCAGGATTTTTAATAGGTTTAGGTATGAGAGTTAACCAAAAATATTTTGAAACACCAATCATTTTCCCACCCCTATCTTAGTACTCTGTTTAAGTCATGAACTTAGAGATATTCAAACTCAAGAAGCTACTATAAGAAATAAAGTTTGATTAAATGATAAAGTTTAAAAAAATTATGTATATACCCTCCTCAACTGAGGTAACACCATACATATCAATGTAGTTTATATATGTTCAAATAATCAACTGTATGGATGACCCTTGTGGAAAATAAATGATTTAAAAATGAACCTCAACTTATTTTTTGATGTTAAAGATAACTGTTGAGAAGTGGGAAAGCATGGCTAAAACCACAAAAAAGAAAATAAAAATTTAGAAAAAGCCAAATATTTTTACTAATTAATCATTGGAAAATATGGGTGAAGCTTTATTACAAATGAGTTTCATAATTAAGAGAATAAGATCATCACCTAGAAAAAAATATAAATAAAAAAGAAACAATAAGCCATAAAACAAAAAACTTATGAAGGAAGAAGCAAGGAAACATTAGTCTCTTATATAGAGATAAAATCCTTAGAAAGATAATAATATGGATAAAAATATGTTTTAAGGTAAGATGCTACTATAAAATAGGTACATGATGTAGCAAAACTTAGAAAAATGTAAAAAAGAAGGTGTGCCTAGACTAGGTAAAATTTACAATGAAAAAAACACTGAAGGTCAAAAAGCATTATAAAAATGCTAATGGACTATGCATAGATAATTCTATTTATTTTATATGACATAATATGGGTAATATAACTTACTCTATAAGAATCAATCATGAAAACCTATAATAATAATAATATGGAAGCTAAAACCACAATAGATAAATACCAAGAACCAACATTATAAAAAGTGGTAGGGAGAACAACAATGTCCCCTAAGAATAAAGAAAGATTGACAAACTCAACACATAAAATTATGAAAAATTTAAAATATCAATTTGGTAATAGAAACATTAGACAAATAGAAAAAAAATAGGCATTGAAGGAGATTGAGGATGCTTCCACACAACAAAGGAAGTCATTGAAAAATAATTGGAAGATGAGTAAAATAAAGTAAAGAGATAGTGCAAATGGCCAAAAAATAGGCATTTTTTTTTTGAAATAGATAAATAAGAACAAGAGGAGGGAAGAAGTAAAAATGGAGATACAATAAGTATAAGAATCATAGAAAGAAAATGTAATAATATAATAAGAAAATCAAATTAAAAAAATAGAAAACCAAGAATAAGAAAATAAAAAGAGAGAAGAGGAAATAAAGGGTAAAAAATAATAAGAAAAAAATAAAAGACATGAGGAAGAAAATATAAAGAGAGAATAAGATTAAAAACAAAACAAGGAAGAATAATACAAGGAGAATCGGTTAAATTTTGAAAGATAAAATAATGAAATAAAAGATCAAGAAGAAAGGGAGTGAAAAGAAAAATAAGTAGAAGATCTATTTGGGAGTTCTGTAGACATAAGAAATGGGCTTGAGGGGTTGGTACATGGTAATATATAAGAGGTAGGAGGATATATTCCATTTGCATCCATAATACCTAGGGATTCTCTTAGAATAATCAAGATTGAGGTAGAAAAACATAAGAAAATGAGTTCCAACATTATAGTACTACCTAGCGTATTAAAACATACACCTGGAGGATAGATTGAAATATCACTACAAAATATGTTACCAATAAGGAAACCATTGGAAAAAATATTTTTAGAGTGAAAGGGTGGACTGGATTGTGAGGTGTGTGAGCTTAGAACAAGGGATTAAGAAGTCCCTCACAACCTTAACTAATGTTAGAACCTAATATTACCCATACTCAACATTTTTTATTGATAAATAATTGGAAGAAATAATGGATAATTTCATAAATCATAATAAATCCACATTTAACACAAGTAAAATAAAATAAAAAATAATAGAGGAATATTAGGTAAAGTTGTTACTACTTTTCCTAAGATAAAGTCAAACAAGAAGAAAAAATTATAAGGAGCAGATCAAGAAAATAGGGAAATACATAGGGGATAAAACTACATACTTCACATATTCTATTAGTTGGCCCTTGTGGACATAGAACAATAAGTCAAAATTGGAAAATCTAGAGAATTATCTCAACATAGATTCTACTAGCCAAGATGCCAATACAATCCCATCACCAATAATGTGGAATTGATCCATTACTTTACATGGTGAATATAAGGAGAAGTAATCTTAGAGAATATTCATTATTTCAATAAATGGAGGACAATGGGATGTTATAAAGTAATTATATAGAAAAAATTGAAACCAAAATATCATAACATGAGGCTTAGTGGAAATATTGGAGGTATCACTAGCTCTAAGGGATTTTGTTAAAGTAGTTAAGGAAAATAATTTAATAGAATACAAGATCTTGGACACTAAGGATATAATATTTAACTGGTATTTTTTTCAAAATCAATGGTATAAAAGTATGAAAAATATATATGTAAGTATGGGTAGTCAACTAAAATGAGGTTCTACAATTTTGGAATGAAAGATAATATTATTATATAAACCTAGTTGGATGAATAAAGAAAGGATACCTGGGATCCTATGCCATGTGTAATATTTATTATTATTGATCATGCTACCCTTTAGTTTTTTCATATTATTCACATTATATAAATTTCATTATTTTAGATTATTCTTTCCATGATTCTTCTAATTTTTCTTGAGGATGATATTAGATTGTTCTTGGTAACATAATAATGTTTGAGATCTTGTGGTAAAAAAAAAAACACTATCTAAAGAAGAAGAATGTCTCACAAAGACATGACCATTGGATTGTATAGATATCTAGTAAGAATTTATACCACACTATTGTAAATGAATTAATAATAAGACAATAAATAGAGATCATAAAGATAATAGTATAAGAGAGTGCATAGGTATAGATTAAAATTATCTATAAAATGTAACATACGTTTTATTTTTATTATATAAATAAAGAGAGTTAGAGTAGGAAATACGTATGTATTGTGTATTGTGTATATGGATGAATGAACCTAATTTAGTAAATTATGAATGCACTTACTAAATGAGCAATGATATATAATACTAACCTTCATGATACATTAAATCTAACTAAATTTATATCAAACCTCATAAACATATGTGATCAAATTATTGATTATATGTTAATACAATGTTATATATAATAAGAGATGAGTATAAATTATTGGCCCAATCTATGAAATCAGGTATTCAACCATATAATAATAGTACTATCCCTATGTATACACCTCTAGTTACCTATATGACATCCACCCAAGGTTTTGGAATAATACCAGGCCTCCAACATATTTTTAGACCTATTCCTGCACATGTAACCTCTACCCCTCTCATGATGACTACACATGTTCCATTACCAACCTCTCTTACTACACATTACTTTGAGTAGAATTTTATAAATTTACATGTTAAGTCATTGCATCTAGCTCAAGGTGACTTAAAATATAATCATTCCATGGATTCACATGCCCTTATTCATATTCTTTATCCCCTAATATAAAAAATTAACCTTTATTGATATGATTTGTAGCTCCCAAGATTAAATTATATAAAGGTAAAAGTGATTCCAAGAAACACCTTAGATCATTCCATGTAGCATGCATGGAAATTGCATACAATGATGAATTATGGACCACTTTGTTTTTGATAAGCCTTAAGGACTCTTCATTCTGATGGTTATATGATCTCCCTCTCTATTTTTTAAGAGGATTCTATAAGAAGATGGAATATTCATGTTGAATATGTAATGGATAAATACATAGACAGATCTAAACATGTGAATGCATTATACAAAATACACATAAATAAAATGTTGACATGTGTGTGTGTGTGTGCGCGTGCGCGCGCGCGCGCGTGTGTGTGTGTGTGTGTGTGTGTGTGTGTGTGTGTGTGTGTGAAAAGCTCTAATAGAGGTAAAAACCCACATGTGTGTGTGTGAAAACCTCTAATAGAGGTAAAAACCCACATTTGATATTCATATATGACAAACTAGAGCCCAATATATAAATCCTCCTCTTCTCACTACCTCTCTATTAAATCTTCACATAACTCTCACAATATTATTTTCCACATGCAAATATATTACAAAGTTTCAATAATCAATCTAATCAATTGACATGTATGTGAATAATTAAATTACCAAAGGTAAAATATATTTATATAATGGGCTATAGAGGTGGACCATTTTAACCAATGGCTCCAACCTCTCCCTGAGGAACCCCATGGTAAAATAAATTTAATTTAGTTACATGAGATTACCTCTTGCTAATAAATGAGATATATTTATTTCATATATTAATAAATTTATAATATTAAGGGTCCATAAAAGTCACCACTTAATAATTACATGTTCTAACACTTCTGATTAATGCTAAGTGGGGATACATTCCATTATCACCTTAATATATAAATTATACTCCATAAATCACCTATAATGATTTTAGGAGGCATGTAAAATTTGAATGATTCAAAACTTTCATCATGCTAGCATCACCTTTTGAAAAAAAATGAATTATAATCCATATACTACTAAAATTAAGATTAGGATAGCATGATCATGAGACTACATCTCATAGTTTCTCATGAAGGATCAACCAAGCATATTTTGAGAATTTTATAACATAAGGACATATGTTACGATGTATGATTTTATGTATTGTGTATAAAATTAAAACTTCCACACAAATTTTACTATAACACATAACATGATATATTACAATGATTTACAATGAGAAGTATAGATAAGAAGGAAACACAAGGCCATTATGAATAAACATTATCATGCACACTCCCCTCAATGGAAACTTTGAAAGCCCCATCATTACATAAATCTTGAGAAAAACTTGGTAGAACCAAGTGGTTTTGTGAAGCTATTTTCCACTTTTTTATATGTAGGATAAAAATGCAAATTAATATCACCATTCAGGACTTTATCTTAGATAAAAAGTGCATAAACTTCAATATGCTTAGTTCTTTGGTGTTGCACTAGATTTTTCATTAGAGATATACAAATTTGGTTATCACATAAAAGGGTGTTACTATGAGAAACATACAAATGAATTTAGCCTAACAACCTTCATAGCCACATGGCTTCTTTAATATCTTCCATGCAATATTTATACTCTACTTTAATAGAAGAGATAGAAACAATAGGTTGTTTTTCATTGCTCCAAGTGATATCACCTACACCAGAATTAAACACATATCCAAAAGTATATTTTTGATCTATAGTATCACCAAAATGGTCTACTTCATAATAGCCCTTTAATTGATAATTATCATTGGAAGAGTAAAATAAACCAAAATTTATAGTTTCTTTGATAGAATAAAGAATACTTTTTGCTAATTTATAATGATCCAAATATGGATCCTACATGAATTTATAATTAACACCTACAACAAATGAAATATGTGGTATAGTAATGGTTTAATAAATCAAACTATCAGCAAGTTGCCTATAAAGAGTGGGGTAAACTTTGTCACATGCAAGTTTTAGATCAAGACTATAGGCCTAGAGTCAAGCATATTAAACTTAACAAGAAGATTATGTGCATATTAATATTGTCATACTAAAAATGAATTTTTATTCTAAAATATTTCCATTCCTAAAAAAGTGATGAAGAATGTCTAAATTAGTCATTTTAAATATTTGACTTAGTTTATCCTTATATTTATGAATTAAACTAATTATATAACTATTAATAAGAATATCATCAACACATAATAAAATTAAGATAATATGACCATTTTTAATTTTTAAAAAGACATCATTATCAAAATAATAGTTAAAAAACCAAATTATTTAAAATAACTAATGATTTTAGAATGACAAACTCAATGAGATTTTCTTAAAACCATATACATATTTATTTAACTTACAAAAATAATGCTCTTTATTAGGGTCAACAAAACCTTTGGGCTGAGTCATATAGATTTATTATTATAAATCATCATTCGAGAATGCATTTTTGACATCCATTTTCTATATAATCTAATCATTATGAGCTACAAGAGAAATGATTAGTCTAAAAATACTCATTTTTTATATAATAGTAAAGGTTTCAATGTTGACATAAAATCTAAAGGTGTTGCTTGTAGATGATTTTATGATAAATAGGTTAAATTTCATGAGACTAGTGTATCACAAGGGTTAGTATTGGTTAGATTCCTTAGCATTTTATTAAAAAAAAAGTAGTTCTGATATTCATAATAATGCATGCACAATACACAACACATTATTTCCTACTTTAAATCTTTTATTTTATATATATTAATATAATTGACAAATACAAATGTTCATATGCTCTCTAACATATACCATAATTTCACATGTTACTCTACTTTGTAAACTTTATAAAATTTATCTCTATTTTATTCTAATCTTCTCTACCCTACCTATCTATTACAATGTTGTATAAATATCAAGCCAAAAAAAACATAACTCAATAGTCATGTTTGTGTGAGACATGCATTTTATATAATTAGGTCATCCTTTAACTTCATAAATACTTATTTCTTACTTTAGTCGTAGGCAATAAAATCCTCTATTCTATCATCTTAGATGAGTCTTATGTTGCTATAGTAATAGAATCAACTCTGTTATACATATGGTGTATTTATTCAGCTGATAGATAATCCTACGAACATTTACCCAACTTTTATATAGTTGTTTCATCATCAAGACAACTCTAAGTGTTGATAAGTACCAAAATTTCCTCAATCTACCTAAGTGTAACAATTTAATGAAATTTTTTGCCTCCAAAATCATATTCTCTAAGGCCACATTTTCTTTTACCATCGATATTAGGTCATTTGGGATAAGAAATTTTTTAGTGAGTTTAGGTAATTAGTGTGTATATTAATGTGTACCTCTATTTTCTCCATTTGATTACTTAAAAAATCACCATAGTCCTCCATTTATTTATAAATGGATATCTATTCTCTTTGATTATCCTTATATCATTCATATAGGGATATCATTTTAGCCCATTTTGTGGTGGAAGGTATGTGTTGAGGTTCAAATCTAGTTGAGGTTGCACATAATTATTTTTCCATTTCCTCCAACTCAAACTTCTTATCATTTGTACATAATGTCTAGTTGAGTGAGTAAGTTAAGTAAGTGGATGAATATTCTATCTTCTCCTTCATATTCCCTACTTGTTCCTTGTATGCTTCTTAATTGGCCTAATTTTCCCCTAGAAGTGGCCCTAACATCTCTTCCTTACATTTATCTCTAACCTCACTTTTGATGAGGCCTCTATTCATTATGGTGATAATGTAGCCAATGATTTTTTACACTATTTACATAAGCTATTATTATATTGGTAGATTTTGACTAGATCAAATTATGGCTAAGTGATGGTCAAGGTAGATAAACTTTTCTTAATTGATTCCTCCAAGGTGATTCACTCCATCATCCAATCCCATTTTATACTTTAGATGAAAGTTTGACATATCATTTATTTGTCAATTAAAATTAAGTTTTGTAGGGGTAATTAAATTTTGTCCCCTTCAACTCCTTGGAGAAAACTTGATGGCATGAGGATGGTGGAGGTATTTTGTTTGTGTTTTGCTAGTTCTAATTCTATCCATGTTAGTAGATACATATGATATTTTTTAATTCTTAGGTTTACCCTAATTATTCTGAAAGTTTTTGGTGCAACAACCTAGGTGGTAGTTTTAGATCTTTGATTTATTTAATTTTCCTTCCCTTTCTCCTAAGGATCCACTATTTGTTTTGTATGTTTATTGTGTTCTATCTCCTATTTCTATTGGTCATCCTCTTCTTTTTGTTTTAGCTTTGCCAACTTTTAAATTTTTATTCATCTAATTTATTTTTATTTTCTTCTTGAATTTTCATTTCCTCTTCTTCTTCTTCTTTCTTTTTTTGTTCTTCTTTTTTTATTTCTTCTTGTTCTTTATTTTTATTCACCTCTTCTTTCACAAGTTTTTTCTATTTACCTCCATAGATCTCTCCTCCTATTCCTTGTTTTTCTTTTTTGCTTCCTCTTTATCTAATTTTCCCTCTCTAATTTTTCCTTTTCCAATAGTTTTTTGACCTTTTGGGTGGACAATTCCATAATTTCTCATTTTTTCCTATTTTATTTCTCAAGTTCATGTTCTAGTTACTTGTGTTTTTAAATCATTTCTTTCTCTACTTCCTTGTATTTTTCCAATTATTTTATGTTTTCTAAGGCCTTAATGACCATATCTATTTTTTAATTAGATATTAACTCCATTTTTTGGAATTTATGTAATATTTACTTATCAGTCAAAGATAGTGGAGATGTTATGGTGGTTATTTTTAAAGCTTCTTATTTGTATTTCTCCACCATAATTTGAGCCTCTTTACTTATTTCCTTAGTATGAATGAGGATGGTTTGTAACAATTCAATAAGTATTTATATAACATAATCTTAAGTGAATGGACTTAATTTAATGTAGTCCAAAATTTCCCTTATCACTCTACATTATTGAATGGAATTTGTATTTCCATGTAAGTTCCCTACTTTTATTATCCCTCATTTATTCTAACATATATTGATGAGGTTGATCACATTTAGGACCTAGATGGTCAACTCTTTTTTTGTATCTCCCTCTATTTATTCAGTATTCCTTTTCTCTGAGGACTCTAATTATGATTCTATTATCACCATTTTAGATTTAGATTTGGCCACTTTATATTTTATATTTATCTTATGTTTTGCCTATGATAACTAGATCCTTCCCCTTTTCCTCCCACTTATCTGTTACAGGGTTTGGCCTACGATGAGGGATAAAATAAGGGAAATCTTAGGTTCTTTTGTGGTGTGGTTTTTTCATTTTTATTTTGAGGACATGTCTTTGCTAGGTGAGACTTTCCTTTTTTTGAGTGTGAAAGGTGGGGTACCCTTTTCCACAATCTCTTCTCCAAAGTCTTGATATGTGTTAGATTCCTTGACCAAAATTGTTTTCATATCCTCTTCTTGTTCCTCCACCTCCTTTAGATCCCTCAAACCAATAACTATTCTTTTGGTTTGGAGGACTTGCAGTTACCGACTTGAGGCTCAAATGAATCTACTTCCCCTAGTAGTAATGGATCTTCACTCATTTAAATTTCTACTTATTCCTCTTCTTGATAAAAAATTTCCCCTAGCTCACTAATTTGTTTTGTGCCCTAGGATTACGTGGTATACTTATAGCTACAATGATGACTACCTTAAATTAATCATCAATGACTTCATAAGGGTAACAAATTTTAAGTGAAGGGTTCAATGAAAATATTACCTATGTCTACCACAATTGAACATTTATAAAATGTTTTTCAATAATTTCCTTACATATTTAGAATCTCCCTTATACCATACTACTAATCATCTTCTCCCATTACAATAATATTTTTACCTTTTGTAATGAATAATACCTTTTGTTATGTCTAATATTTATTCTCCTATGGGTGTATATAATTTCCATTCTATCCACCCCTAATGTCCTAGAATGGTGTGTGTGAATTAAATTGTAATTACAAATAGTAAAGAACTATAATAGAAGTCAAAAATTATTAACTTTATTGATTTTCCATAGGTTCTCCTAGTATTTTTCATATGGTTTGGTATCCAACTCATATTTAATTTTGGTGGAGATCATGTCATACATTATATGGATGCTTCTTATCATTTCATAATCATATTTGTTTGTGTAGTAAACCTTCCAGGTGATGGCCTTTGTGTCAAATACAATTCTCAAGTCCTTCATGATCTGTATTGATAGATATCTGTTATCCACTTTTGTTCCCATCATTATGGTAAGGGTGTTGATACTAACATTTGTATTCCAATCATACTTGTGAGTGGAGTGTCCTCCATTTAGGAAGCACTTAACTATTTGTATCACCTCTGATGTGATATGGTATTGATAATATAGATAGAGAATATCCTTATGTAACCTACTTAGTAACACCTTAGTTGTGCTTAACATCAGACCAAAATATAGAAATTGACTCCATGCATCTAGTTTTAACCTTTGGATGATTTTGTATTCATATTTATATTGCAATTATTGAATTTATGAGTTTAATTATAACATTATACTTCTTTCTGACTTCATATTCATACGATCAAGTTCATCCAAATGTATCTTAATATATCCATATGTATCCTCTTCATGTGTTAATAGAGAGGGAACCTTTAAAAATTCCCAAAAAGGGTACATTTCTTTGACTTCAGTGAATGATTTTTTATATTTGAGTTGTTCAATCTTCTTTGTCATGACCACATGAGGGTTATCTATCTTTGTACGGAAAATAATTTGGTTGTTATTTCATTCTTATCTTTTTGTGGCATCCCTATTTTGATAGTTGTATCCAATTTCTTAGTCCCCACCATCCACCTATTTGTTTGTTTTAGTTCATAACTAATCCTCTTTATTTTTTTTCTATGGATAACAAACTCAACTACTATTATACTCTATTTAACTTGCTTTGTCACCACCACTTTTTTGTTTCTTCTACAGATGTATATTTTCATGTTTTATGAAGTACTTGTTTATAAAGAATAATTTGAGTTTATATATTTCTATAATATATTTATCTTACCATTATGTTTTATTTTGTACCATTGATTAGTATTTTTCTTATCCCCATTTTACCTCTTTTTATCTCTTCCTTCCATCGTACACCTTTCTCTAGTGTTTTTAGTTTTTAACTATTTTGATTTTGAATGATGATTTTCTCTTACTGTTGTGGCATATTTAATACCACCATTAATTTTTTCCTTTTCTCATTTCCCATATAATTTTTCCTTTTTGACACTAATATATCTTTCTTTACAGTTCACAATATGTATCTGTGAAGAATTTTTTTGATTGTTTTGATTATGGAACAAGATTATCTCTTACAATTATATATTAATGCCAATCATAGAGATAAATTTTTACCATCTTTTTTTTGTCATCATGTGGAATAAACTATAAACATTTTCCTTCATATTTTTATTCTGGTTATTACCACTACATAAGATCTATTACTTGAGTCTCATAGTTTATTCTGCATATAATGAGTATCTTACCTATTGAGTGTTATCTCTCCTTTATGTATTTCTTCTAGAACTTATTTTATGTTTTCCAATACCTTCCTATGTCTTAATCAAGCTAAATGTCCCACTAGGGTGTTTTGGAAACACAAAAAAACTAGTTGTTGAGAGACTATTTTTGATGTATTTTAGTAACCTTATTCCATTTCTTCATCTAGGAGGATAGTGCCAACTTAGTGGGGAGGTAACATGATTTATGACTTTGAAACTTAAACATATAGTAAAGGGTATAATGGTACCATCTAAAAAAAATTCACACAAATTTAAGGATAACATCACCTCATACATTCTTATATCATTGGTTTTACCTCCTTGCACTATAATGTTTTGTAGTGTAGGGTCTGAATTGGGCTCCATTTACAAACCCTTGCCTACGATTTTCTAGTAGCATTTGTAGCTTTATTATTCTTGAATTCAATATTTTCTCAACTATGTAAGGCATAATCCATATTTCTTTTAGTTTTCTTCTATTTTTTAATTTATTATCATAGAGTAAAACCTTATCTCCAATATAAAATTCTTTTATCTTTATATGCATATCATGCCATGCTTTTGTGCCTCTTTTCTTATGTTTGGTTATGCTACTAAAAATTGTTTTTCATCTAATTTTTCTAATTCTAACAACCTCTCTTGAATATAATTTTTCTCATTCATCTGTATTATTACCCAAAGTATCATAATTGGTAGTATATACTCCATTGGAATCACTACTTCTAATCCATAGACCAATTGAAAGGGGTAGTATTTAGTTAATCATTTTAAAGTAATGTGGTAAGCCTATAAGATTACTAGTATATTGGTATCCCAATCCCTATCTCTGTATCAAATAATTTTGTTAGTAATTTATCCAATATTTTATTGAATTCTTCAATGGTGACATTTACTTGTGAATGGTAAAGAGTGATTATTTGATGTTAGATTAGAAATGTTTAATCAATTCTACAACTATGTTATTCATGAAGTGTTTTCCTTGATCACTCATTATGATTAAAGGGAATATAAACTTTGTAATTATATTTTCATTTGAAAATCTTGTAGTAGTATTTATGATATAATATTTTCTTGGAATAACTTTCACGCATCTTGTGAGATATTTTGTTCCAGTGATAATGAACCTATCATTAATTTTTCTTGCCATAAGTTTGATTGTACATAAGAAGTTGATTACCCATTTTAAAAATGGGGTTACCACCAAAATTGGGCAAAGAGACAACTCATCTCTAGCATTTTGTTTATCCATTATTTGATAGATATCAAAACTTATTATGTATCTATGTGTCTTTGAAAAGTTATGGCCACTATAGGAATGTTAATAGTATTTTCTTTCCTCGTGCTTCTATAGAGTTATGTCCTCTTTCAACTCCATCATGTACTTTTCTTAAGATATTATATCACTTATTAAGTAATGTTACCCACTAAAAAACATCCTTTCTTCTCTTATTATACAATGCCCCTTTGATCAACATGAAGGGAAATGCCTGAATCATTAATATTTTCTTTTGCAATGTACTATATTCCTCTTGAAACACTCCAATAGATAAAAATTGTGCAATACCTTCCATGTATTTGGGTATTACTTCTACGTGGAAGAGGTGAGATTTGATAAACTCATCTTAAATAGGTATTATATCTTCCCTCATGGTTATTATTGATAGGTAGTCAAGTCCATTATTATCTTTCCTAGGTTTCACTACAATTTTAAAATAAAATCATTGGAATAACATGAACCAATATCATATTTTTCTTTGTATTATTAGTCTATTTATTAAATACTTAAGTGGCTCCTAGTCTATAAAGAAATGTGAATGGGGTCAAAAATAATTAATGTCTAAATTTGTGTATTATTTAGGACATTGATAGTCCTTCCATCTCAATGGTATAATGATATATTTCTTCCCTTGTTAATTTACTACTAGGAAAATGAGATTAAGTGGTATATATTTCTCCACTAATTTATTATTTTTGGGAAATTATATGTTTAATTCCTAAATAATAAATGAGTAAAAATAGATAAAATTAGTAAATAATATACAATAATTAGGCTACTAATTTATGAAATTTGACTGTAATTAGGGATTTTTTAAAAATAGTAGTGAGAGAGAGAATCAAACTTATCAAACTTAACTTATTATATACTATTCTGACTGAGATAGGGTTTATAAATTTATGTGTATGCTTAGGAGACTATCATAAATATGAATATGGAGTTAATTTATTGATTGGATAGGAGCACCAAAAGTGGGGTACCATAGGTTTTGGCTCTAATGTCCTATCTTGGCATTGTTGTCCTAGTGATCTGAGCTTTGTAGGTTTTGTGTGTTAGGTATGTGTGACCCTGCCTATGAAATATAAAAGCTTGAAAGTTCATAGAGCTTGATGTGTACCTAGTTTAGTATTCAATACCCTAGGTCCTCTTTATACTTGAATTTGAGTGAAAATTTTTGAGAAAGAGAGGAGGGGTTAGTGTGTAAAGGATACATTGGATGCACTTCACACCTCGTGTGTTGAGACACTACCTACATACCAATACATTGAGGAGGGATCAAGCTATATGTAGTTCTCCCATTGAACTGATTGGTGTAATAATGTGATGAAAATGCATGTAAATATGAAACTGGGTGTACTTGGAATGACTGGGGATTGGTGTAAAGGTTTAATTTTCTTGAAATTATATTGGATAGATGTATATAGAGAATAGGTAAAAGTGCTTGAGTAGTCTTGCTTGTATTCTCATTTCTCTCTTGTAAATGACTGTCAACCCTTTTAAATAGCCTTTTATAGGTGATTTAATGATCACGGGTTAAATGAATTCATATTAGGCTAACATGAATGAGGATAAGGATTTAGAATAATATGACCATTATAAGCTAAAATACACTTGGACAATAGAACCATAAATAGGACACCCTAGGTTTCAGCACTATAGTCCAAGTTTGGGCACTATTGTCTATGGTTGATGAGACCTAGGGAGATGGATTATGGAAAGATAAATATAGGTTTTCAGGGGTTTAGTTTAGGAGGCTACAAATGACTGGGAATCAGTGAAAAAATTCCTATGAGGGTCATGAGATTAAGCAAGATGGATGTATGTATTAGGTGCCATTAACCACACTCAAGTTACTAATTTTTTTATTTTATATTACTATATTTGCCTCCCATTTATTCTAGTGATGTAATAAATCAAAATACTAGGATAAAGGAAAAATAGAAAGCGTACATGAACTTACCTATAATGGTAAAGATCATGAAGCTATGTGATGTTGGATGTGTGTAGAGAGAACATAGTGTGAAGTGTGAATCTGTAATGTAAAACATAGAGTAGATTATTCCTTACTAGATATGTTATATCTAAAATAATAAAGTACAAAATTTGGGTAAGAAAGAGAGAAAGAGAAAGGAATGAATACACCTCATCAGGTATGTGAACTAATACAAAACCTATTGTGATGTTGTATTGTGCTAGGTATATGCTATAATAAAAGTAATATCAAAAATGGAGATGAGTACACAATTACCTAAAATTTGATCAATAATGTAAAGGTAGGCCCTTTGACTCCATCATCTCCTACTAAGTAAATCTAGATGATCTTGCATGTGTCAATTGATTTTTAGACTATGTGTCCAATCCCTCTAAATATATGGCTCAAGAATACAAAGGCTAGCTAGTACTTTGGCTCCATCATTGACCTGTGAATTGAAGATATGAACAAATACTAGTATGGAATATATGTCATATGAGATGGCTCTAGAATCCCATGAATGTACTATGATCTAACAATGTTGGCATGGATAGCTAAATATATGCTAAAAACTAGGCCACTCTTGGCCATTTCAAAAGATGGAGATTAGGCTTGTATAAAAGCCACTCTGAAACTAGTGCAATAGGCTTATGTGAAAGCCAAATTAGGAAATTGAGTACTCAGGAAGTTAATATTGTATTAAATCCAAAATTGAAAAAGGATAAAAACCACCTACAAATGGAATAAGGCATGCAACTACTGAGAAATGCTTGGAAAATAAATTGAACTCAAAAAAAGGGGAGGATAAATATGCCATGCACATTACACCCAATCACTAGTATTTAGAACATGGATTTTAATTTGGAAGTTATATAAATTACCTAATCTAAAATTAGAAGTGAGATCCATCATGCCATCTATGATGCCCCCTATATCTGGATTCTCTAAGTAAAAAATTGTACTGAAACATTCTAAATCTAGACTGTACTAAGCTAAAAAAACCTATGATTGAACTTACTTTTCTATATATTTTTGGAAAAACTAATTTTTATACTATCTAAATAGGAGTGCCAAAAATAAGACACCTTGTTGTTTGACACTGTAATCCAACATTGGCATTATTTTCTAGGGGCAAATCTGGTAACTATTCTAGATTCTCTATTATCTACCTAGTTTGATGTCTGGATTATAATATGAGTGTTCTAGAAACTAATTTTTCTTCCATCATGAGCTCTAATCTCTATGACAAAACCCTTGTTTATTTCTTACTCTTCTAAGGGTAAGAATGAATACATGGCAATGATTTCCCTCATAAGAAAGAGCCTTACAAGTGTGTTACGTTGCATAGATATATGGTATAGCAATTTTAATTGATAAGATATCTCAATATATAGAAAGGTTTGTATTGAGAGATTTTTAGATCAATAGGGGTATGCTTGATAGATATAAAAATGTAATAACATGTGTAATATACTAAACTAGAATTGAAAGTGTTAATTGTTAGTTGTTAGTTTTTAGCGAGGGATGGAGCATGATGTCCATCATGACATCTAATAAAGCAAGTAAATTCATGATATGGATCATGGCATTACAAATAGGAAAAGTAATCATGAAACAAGCATACAAAGTAAGAAGCTAGAAGCATACAAGAGTGGCCAAGGGGGTAAAAAATCAAGGGACATGGGCACATGTCACTCAAATTGTGAAGAAAGCATACAAAGCATGTTCATAATTCCACATACACATATAATTGAAACAAATGAAATTAGAACTAGGGCCATAGGTGCATAGAAGAGTACAAACAAAGGACATTGGCAAATATCCTAAGACACACACATGAATAGAAGAAAAGGACATTGGCAAATGTCCTAAAACACATACAAGGCATGGAATAAGAACTAAGAAAATGAAAACACATCAAGATATGCTAAGCAAGAAAGGAAAGAATATATACACTATAAATGCAATTACATCTAAAAAATAAAATTAATAAGTGAATGTATGTAAGACATGTTAGTACAAGACTAGGTATATGCTAGGAAATATATAAATGCAAGATACTAGTGAGTGTTGATATGGTAATCTATGTAAGATTAGTAAGTAATGTATGTCAACATGATAAATAGAGTGTGTGGTGTAGGAATGGAATAACTTGGATGGTGTAATCATGTACAAGATGTCCCCAGTGGGTATGTATATGGATGTGTGTCTTAAATGTAGAAGGAGGATTCCCCCTTAATTGGTAGAGTAAATCAATCAAGGATCTGGATGCCACTGCACACAATCAAAGAAGATCAAGTGAAGCATGGTAATGTAGATAAATCAATAAATAATAGCATAGAAAATAAAATGGAAGTGTAGCATAGTAGTAGCAATGTAAAGCATGGATGATGCATACAATCATTTTTTTTTTGTGTTTTAGAATTAATTGAATGTTTTTGGATTTTATTATTTTGTATTTTTGAAATAAAATATATACAGGAAAGACTGAGAAGAAATGATACTAACCAATAAGTCTCAAATGAGATTCCCTGTCATGGTGTCTTGTATCAAAAAAAGGTATCATGCATAATTATGAAGCATGATAGAAAGGCTGAGAATATGATTCTAAAAGATGTGTGTGTTGTAATTATTATGATATCTATAAAGTGGAAACCAAATGTTGGATTACCCTATAACTTAGAGAAGTTGATGCAACTAAGGGACTCTTAGGGACCCATCTAGAAATAGGAGTTCTCTAAAAGTGTGCTTTAGTTTAAAAGCCTGAGATCTCAATGTTAATTCTATGGGTGTGAATACTAAAGATAGAAGATATTAAGAATTTTGAAGCTATGGAGGTGTATGAACTGATTTTACTAGTGATGGGTGCCTCAATTTTTTCTAAATCTATATTTGAGAAAGAATTGTAATTCGTGAGGAGACTGAAACTAGTGGAGAAGCTATAAGTGGTGACTACAAAGGAGGTGGCTCTAAAGTGGGGAGTGTAACTCATATGGAAATCTACCAATGATAATAACCTAATTAACATGAATTAATTTCATGCATATATGAAATATATATGGTATTTATCAAAAATTTTGATTCCATGGGTGACCAAGTAACATATAAAAAACTCTTACACTAGAAACTATGGTGAAATGTATGGTCACATGTATTGGATCAGTCTATAAAGGAAGTACAATCTCACCTAATGAACTCAATATGTACCCACTAAATCCACTAATAATTATATCTATTAGAGTGATATCCTTCTATGAATAGCCTAAATTCTACAATAATTTAATGGTGCACATGTTGACACTAGAACCATGATCAATTAGAACATTATGAATGGGTTGATTATGAATATGTGCTCTGATAAAGAGTGCATTATAATTTGAATTATCCTCAATAATATCCTAATCTGAGAAGGATATATAAGGTCTATTTAGAACCCTAGACTAATACACACCTATTATACTATTTAAAGTATGTGACTCAACTTAAGGTGCCTAGTATGTGATTGGTGGAGGATGTGCATGGTATGTGTGGCAAACGCCTAATGTGTCCCCTTTCTCTTATTTATAATGATATGGGAATGGATTTGAGAATATTTTAAAAACTTTATCTTGTGTTGAATTTGCCTTTGAAAGCTCAATTAAAGTTCCAACATCAAGAAGTTTGTCATCTATCAAGTCTTATATCTTATGTCTCAAATGGATACATCTATTTTTAGTGTAACATGGTGCCCTGTGATAATCAAAAAATACATAGTGATGATATCCCCATGGAAGAGGCTTTTTTGGGTCAAATTATTTAATAGGAGGGAGAGTGATGATGTTACACTCTAATAACTACTATAATCACTAGCTAGAAAAACTAGTAGATTGGTAAATGCACACTAATGAGGTGCTAATAAAACCACATGTTGAGGGGGATCTAAAGTCACATTTACTATTGGTTGATTTTGATTCTTGTTATCATTGAGTTTGACCTTGTATGGGACTTTATTGTTACTCTTATTAGTTGTGTCTAATGTATTAGTGTACTTTCGTTTGCCTATTGAAATTAGTTTAACTTATCTTTCTTTTACTGTGTGACATAATTTAGTGAAGGAAGAGAATATTTTGAACATGATTAATTCATGAAGTGTTGGTAGAAGGCTCTATTTAAATAAATCTTATAAATCATGATCTACCATGGGGCTAGTCATCTTAGCCAAGATGGTATTATATTGAAACACATAGTCTATGAGATGCTCATTTGATTTCTATTTTTTCTATGTAATTTGTCAATAAGAGACCTTTTCACCAATGCTGATATTGAAATGTGCTAGGAACATGTCAGTGAAAAGATTGAATGCATTAACAAACTAATTTGGTATACTATAGAGCCATTGTAAAGCATAATTATTTAATCTTTATGGGAATAACTTGGTTATTAACTAGTCATTTAGTACATAATCCAAGTATGCTATATGAAAATATCTCAAATATGTCTCTACATCACCCTTTCCATCATAAAGAGTAAGTTTAGGTTGAACAAAATGTTATGGCAAGGGTGTATAAGAAATATGATGTGTCAATGGTGAATGCAAAAGAGAAAAAGAATCCAAAGCCTATGTAGGTCTAGTGGCACCTTGCTCAAGATGTAGCACATTTTATTGAAGAGATCTTATGTCTTACATAAGGGCTACCACATCAAGATATAGGGATGTACTAGATGTAACTAGTGGCATAAAGGTAGATTATTGGGGGTTATTGAGTTGTTATAGGGGGTTATTGGGATATAGCTGACCCCATAGTGTCATTTTTAGCTTGTTACTTTGTAGGAATGGAAAAATCAACTTGTTTAGCCTTTTTGATTTCCATGAGAGATTGTAATATAAGAATATGATCTTGAGGTTGTTCCCTAAATCTATCTCTGAAACTTTAGAGGATCAAATATTTGTTGAGTACAAATTCATTATAAAAAATGGGTGGAAATGGATCAATAGTCCAATGTGGTGGAACATGAGCATCGATTTGTACATCGTCATTGGTATTTTCATATTATTCATTATTTGAATCATTCTAATTAAAATTGGTGTAATCTAGATGTGTAAAATCTATAGTTGGACTCTAAATTGGTTATTTATCCATAGTATATGATTGAGTTAAAGGGATCTAGGTAAATTCAAGAGGATTTCCACTAAGTCTTGAAATTACTCTTAAAATAAGAGATGTAAGGAATGTACGTGGCATAAGGAAAACAACTTGGACAATAGTAGACAAGATTAAACTGATATAATCTAAACAAGGAATAGGAATATGCATAGAAAGGATATGAATCTCTCAAACATGTAAGGTGATACTTCAAGAAGAAAAATAAGAGTTATTATATGCAACTAGGGATTTATCAAAAATGTTTTTGTAAAATACTATGAATTTTTGGAATTGAAATTGAATTTTTGACTTAAGTATTCAAAAAAAGTTCAAAAATTTATGAGAAAGTGTTTGATTTAATGTGACCTAGTAGATACAACTAGGGTTTTATTTTGTTTTCGAAAATTACTATGATTTTTTTGAAAATTTTAAGTGATTTTCTTATTTTAATATGTAACTAAAAATTTAGAAAATGATTGGAAAAATTACTGTGAACTAGTTGATGTAACTAGGTTTTGAAATAAATTTATTTTAAAATTCTATACAAAATTTAAAAATTTGAGAGGAATTTATGATTTTAATATTCAAGAAATGATTCAAAAATTAATGCAAAAAATTATCTAGGAATTTACCCTAGGGTTTCAAGGGTTTTTATGTAAAATTTGAGGTAAGTTAGGTTCACCAAATGATTCATTATTTTTTGTGGAAATTTGATGTTTAATTCCTAAATAATAAATGGGTTTGAGTAGATAAAATTAGTAAATAATGTATAATAATTAAGCTAATAATTTGAGAAATTTGACTGTAATTAGGGATTTTCTAAACATAGTAATGAGAGAGAGAAAATCAAACTTATCTTATTTTGTACTATTCTAACTAAGATAGGGTCTATAAATCTATGTGTAGGCTTGGGAGACTATCAGAAATAGGAATCTAGAGTTCATTTATTAATTGTATAGGAGTGCCAAAAGTGGGACACCTTGGGTTTCATTGTTATAGTCTTATCTTGACATTATTGTCCTAGTGATCTAAGATTTTTTGGTTTTGTATGCCAGGTCTATATGACCTTCCTTGTGAAATATCAAAGACTAAAAGTTTACAGAGCTATTTATGTACTTGATTTAGTCTTCAATACCCTAGTTCCTCTTTGTAATTGAAATTAAATGCAAAATTTGGAGAAAATAGAGGAGGGGTTAGTGTGTAAAGGATAAGCTAGTTGCACTTCACACCCCATGTGTGGGCACACTACCTAAATACCAATACTCTGAGGAGGGATCAAGCTATATGTATTTATCCCATTGAAGTTTTTAGTGTAATAGTGTGATAAAATTGAAGTAAATGTGAAACTAGGTGTACATAGAATGACTAGAGATTGGTGTAAAGGTTTGAATAAGCTTGAAATGCTATTGGATGGTTGTATGTATAAAATAAGGAAAAGTGTTTGAGAAGTCTTTCTTGTATTATCATTTTTCTCTTGTAAATGAGTGCCAACCCTTTTAAATGGACTTTTAATGGCCTTTTATAAGGGATTTAATGATCATGGGTTGAATGAATTTGTGTTAGTCTGACATGAATTAAGATAAAGATTCAAAAGAATATGACCATTAGAAGTAAAAATACACTTGGATAATAGTACTAGAAATATGACACCTAGGTTTTAGTGATATAGTCCATGTTTGGGCACTATAATCCATGGCTAATGGGACCTAGATAGATGGATTAAGCATGGAAAGAGAAATCTAGGTTTACAAGAGTTTAGTTTGGGATGCTACGAATGATTGGGAATAAATGGAAACATACCTATGAGGGTCATGAGAGAAAGAAATATATACCTATGTGTTTGGTGTCATTAACCATGCTCAAGTTACCAAATTTCACATTTTATATCACTACACCCATAATTTTACTAGTACAACTCCCATTATAATTATTGAGGCATCTACATGTACATGGAATAGACTCTTCCAATCTAGAAAAACTAAGATTAGAGCATCTACAATATCATTATTTAGTGTATAAAATGAATCCTAAAATTATTTGGACCAATCTAGAGATTGATTATGCCACTTTTTCAATAGTTCCTCAATGGGTGCACTTATAGTTGCATAGTTTCTTATGAACCTGTGGTGATATCTAGTATATCCTAGTATTGTTCTAAGCTCCTTTTATGTTTTGGGTGGTGGTAGGTTAATTATTGTGGTGTTTTTAATTATATATACCATCAATCCTTCTTTTCATACTATGTGACCCAATAAGGTTCCAAAAAGAGCAACAAAGATGCATTTATTGATATTTAGAGAAATGTTCAATTGTCTATATCTCTAGAATATCATCTATAGTGATTGTACATGGTTATTGATTAAACCATAAATTATCTAATAATCAAAGTATATCTCCAAGAAATCATGTATGAAATCTCAAAATGCATTTACCATTAAGTAGTTAAATACATTTAGTGCATTTTTCAATCTAGAAGGCATCACTGTATACTGAGGGATCCCCATTTTATGACAAATGCAATTTTTGTTTGATCTTATGGACTATCCTAACATGATAGTATCTTAATAATATATTATTTAAGGAGTAGATTTATCTAACTAAAACACTTTCCAACACATATTTAGTTAATGGTGTTGAGAATGGACCATGTAGATAGGACTTATTTAGTTCTCTATAGTCAAAAAATATGTGTATCTCACCAATTTCCTTATTTTTTATAACCATGGGACTTATCCATTAAGTGTCTTATACAAATGTTATAAAAATACCAACTAGCATTTTATCCAATTCAACCTTAACCTTTCCTTTTACATTAGTATTTAGTTGGTATGGTCATTTACATAATGGTTTGATGTCTTATTTCAATTGATTCTTCATGGAACCCACATCTTCCTTTATTCTCTTGAGTTATTTAAAATTTCTTGGGAATAAGTCTTCAAATTCACTCAATAGTTATAAAATATTCTCCTTTTCCTCTTCTACCTAGTAATTTATTACTTTTTCTATTTTTAGATTTCCTTCTTTGGCAATATTTTCTTCCCTCATCTTAAGCGGTTGGTAGAAATATTGTGTTTTATATTTTGTGGTGTCAAGGAGTTGTCTTTCTCCTTCTGCAACATAATTTTTTATATTTTCAAGTTTTATTCCTCATCTTATTCCTAATTTGTAATTTTATGGGAATATGACCTCTGTTCATGCTCTTTTATTTGTAGGGTTTTTCTTGTGGTTCTCGATGATTTCTCAATTTGGTTCTAGACATCCATGTGCCCTAATGGTGTATCTTCTATTTTTATTTTTTAGAATTATTGTTTGGTAATAAAGTATTATATAATTAAAAATGTTTTTATCTTCTAAAATTCCCTATAGAATCTTGTATCTAGGTCCCAAAAATTGAAAGTTTTACAAATATCCATTTTCAAGTCTGTCCATGTTCTAGTTCCCTTCCACATTTCTTGATGTAAGTACCATGTTTTGGAGATTGATTCTAATGTATAGAATAATAATTATGCCCATAGTCATTTATCAATCTCCCCTCTTACCTTCAACACTTTTTTCACATGTTTCAATATGAAACCATGGATAGTGTCCTTTGTATAATGTCTTATCTTTAGAAACTAGCTTTCTGATTATACAAACATTTTTCTGAGTAATAAGTAAAAGTTTTTTCAAGTATGGATGTTGATCTATGGGTGTTCCACCATTTAGAGATAGTAATGGTGAGTGTATCATAGATTTATTTCATATTTATTTTTTATTTTGTGAATACTCTCATCATATATAGTAAGTAATCATTGACCAGTCTTATGCCAATAAACTTAGGTAGTTTATAATGTGAATCATATTCTATATGGTGATCTCTCCTTTTCTGTGGTAATGGATTTTATAGAACGATGGTAATTTTCCCTTTTCAAGGTGGTTTTATTAAACAACATACTTTCCACACTATGATTTTTGGTTCACCATATATGTAGGCAGTAATTTCATCCTCTAAGGGCCTTTATTATTATTATTATTATTATTATTATTATTATTATTATTATTATTATTATTATTATTATTATTATTCCACTACTACTACTATTATCTCTCCATCCTCATTAACTTCTAAGTCATCTTCTACATTTATAATTCTTTTTAGAGTATACACACCAAGGTTATCAAATTTGATGTCCTCATCTTCTGAAAATAGTTCCTTTGACCATGCCATTTCCATTCCTACCTCTAATGGAAAATTGAATATTAATCCTTATTTTTCAAATGTGATTTCTTCTTCTTATGAGTTTAATAAGCCATTACAATCTATGAACCATTATAGGTTTAGTAAGTCTAGATATTTGATATCATATATATATCGATTACCTCAAAGTCTACACTTTTTTTATTCCCATAAAATCAACTTCAAAATTCTATAAGGTGCATATGGGTGGTTGCAGAGGACCATCATCCATGGTGATATCATATGTTTTTGCATGAAATTGTGGCTTCCCAAGTAGTTCCCATGTTCTCTATGGTAATATATTTGTGTATGTGCCAAGGTATAATAACGTTTTACTGATTTCATTGTCATTTATTTTGATATTTAAAAGAATGGCAATCCTTTTCCATTTTTGTTTTATTGTAAAAAAAAATTTCTTTGGCTTGCTCTTTTTCGTTTTTTCCACCCTTTATACTTGACATGTTGTTTTTTATTTATTCTAATACTTATA
Source organism: Torreya grandis (assembly GCA_037957365.1). NCBI lineage: Eukaryota > Viridiplantae > Streptophyta > Pinopsida > Cupressales > Taxaceae > Torreya > Torreya grandis. The sequence continues at coordinate 854,710 of JARHVA010001175.1, read as the reverse complement.
AAATTGAGTAAGTTTAGTTATTAGTTCTTACTTATCAACCAATTTAATTATCCATTTTAAGTTTCTAATCTCATCTTTGTTAAATTAATTTAGCTTAAGATAATCTTTATCCTATTTTTTAGTTATTCTTTATCTATTTTTTTCAATAATTCTATCATGCTCATTAATATTAGGTTTTTCCTCTTCCTCGATTGTGTCAGATTCAATACTAGAATAAATGGAAAATTATTTGCCTTTACCCATATTAATGCCACTTATAGTGATTATTACTACTCATGGTTAGAAATTATCATGCATAATGTGGAGGGCCTTTTTCTGTAGTCCTTTTTTATCCTTAATAGTTTATTGACATTGTTTAATATGTTCAATAATAGTTACCTTCTAAGATGAAATTCCCTCTTCTATTATTTTCTCTTGTTCCTTCCCATGTTGAATTTCATCCCACCACCCTTTCATGGCATGCCCCTTTTCTAGGTGGAGTTTTTGCCATTTTCTTAGTTTTTTTTCTACCATTTTTGTAAAACTATGTTACTTTTGGATAAGAAAATGAATCATGGGTTATTTTTTCATTGAAAGAACCACACTCAATTTGTATATCCTCATAAATTTGTTTTACAATATGCCCAATATTTATACATTTATAACATGTTGGATTAGGTCTTTCTTTATTATACCCCTAGTTAAAATTTTGATTATATCCTCTACCACCTTGTTAATTTCCCCTACCATGGTATCCTCCACTATAACCACTCTGAATGCCACCTATGTAACCCCCTTGATTTTTATTATAGTATAGTGGTTGGGTATTTAAAAAATTTAGAATTTTTTAGTATGTTTGGGTAGGGTGCAATATGATATCAGTGGTTATGGGTAGTTGTGGTGATGGTATTTACTATACTATTATTGTTTTACTTATGATAGTGTCTTGTACATCTACAAATTCATCTATAGTAGGAAATTTGTGATTGTAAGGATTGAATGACCCATAGTTCATGTAGTGCATTATCTAATTTGTAGTAGGTGCAATTTCCATCATCAAGCATAAGTGTTGTAGATGTTGATTATATACTTCACATATTACATAGTAAATCCTTTCACCATATATGATTTGTTAAATCTATGGTGTCATTCCTATCTATGTTTTCATTGATCTTCTTGTCATTATTATTTTTTCCATATCACTATTGGGACATTCTATCTTAGAATGGACCTTTACACAATAAGTGGTAGACCAGATTTTTGTCCATAATAGTGTATGTTTATTTTGAAGTACCAAAAAATCATCTCCCTTAACCTATATATCTTGTTTTAATCTTAGTTGTTCTAGTTCCAACTATAATCTTTCCATATTTTCTTTTAATGAGGTATCAATATCTCATCTCCAGGATTTTGCTTCCAATCTTGAAACCATTTCTAATATTTCTAAAAAGGTATTAATTATTTTCTCATCCATGTTGGCATAGAGATAATGAATTAAGCTAGATATAAACCATTCTATCCTTTATTTTTCTATACTATGGACTTAAATTATTGATCATAATCTCTCATAGTTTCCTTTTCTTTATGAATCAGTTTCATCATTTTACCAAAACTCTTTATAAGTAAATATGGGTAGTGTAAATCAACCTTAAACACTTTTTGTACATTGGCCCATATAGTGGCATGTCCCAAGTAAGTATTCATGCACCACTTAAACTTCATCATCTCTTAATGTCCAAATAAAATTAAATAACATTATCCTTTCATTTTTAATGTTGTGATTTCTCTAATATGAATAAATGTTATTCCAAATCCTTTGTCTCTTTACCAAAAAATAGTAACTTCATATTATTTTGTGCCATTTCAGTGTTTTGAGATGTTTTGAGTACCTCTACTAGGATTAGTATTATTATTCAATTGATTGCCTAAGGTACTTGTTTCTATGGTACTATCATAATTCTTCTTCTTACTGTGTTTTTGTTTAACTAAGTTGTAATTATGACCTTTATCACTTTTTAATTATTCCTAAAAGTATCTTCATCCTTATACTTTTGTATGATTATTTACAAATTCTCTCATGTTGTAAATCTCTTTCTTGTGATTATTATATTTATTTTAAACCTCATATCCAATAATTATATATCTTCTAATAAATGGATGTACACATCTATTTTGATGTGGTAGGGGGGATGATGATTCATCTAAAGGGTTCATTTCTTCTTAGAGCCTCTTAAGGTTTGGGTTTGGGAGTTCACATAACTTCAAATCTCTTCTTTTTCATCTTTTATCTTTAATTAGAATTCTCATCCCATGTTTTCACTCACCTTATTTATATTTAATTATATTATTCCTTATCTCTATATGTTATTAATTTATTGTGACTACCAAAAATTGTATTTAAATTGCCTTTCACCTCAAGGTTTTCATCTCTATTTTCTTCTATCTATTCTTTTATGTTATCTATAAAACTTTCCATATTACTAATTATTTTTAGGATTATTTCTGTGGATAATATCTATTAAATTGGTTATAATATGTAACTAATATCTATATTAATATTTATCCTATCACTTTTTATTTTGATACCTTACAGGTCTCATCCACTATGGGCCAAACTAATTGTAACTGGTTGGTATTTTACACCCATGGTTTGGAATAATTTATGCATTCTAAATAGTGAAACTAACTCTATTAATTATTTTTACATTTCACTCATAACCTTTAATGGTATATGACATAATATTTATTCTATTCTAATTATTTAACTTGTCTCATTTGTGCTTCCCTATGGTGTGAATACTAACTCTTTTATTTCTAGCAGAGGGATAGTATCAAGATTTTAAATATTGAGACTTCCACTGGTCAAGGCTAGATCACATTTATCTATTATTTTATTTTTTATCATCATTATTTCCTCTCTTTCATTTTTATATATTTATTTATTAATTTCCAATGAAATTTTCTCATTTTTCATTTGATTCTTCCTCTTCTCGTTCATCATTTTCTCTTAAATATCTTTAATCTATCATATTACAACTATCTATTATATTATTAATCAAATTATGTTTAATTGATACTTACATATCCACCTATAGATTATTTAACATCTCCCAACCATTTAAACTAGACATTTTGAGTAGTCACATCCTTTGAGGACCCCATTCTTCTTGTACACCATCCTTTAGGTGCATGACCTTAAGGGAACTATTTTCCCTCTCTTACTATCCCTCTCTTCATAAATATATTGCAGATGAGGAGTGATATTTTATTCAAAATAAAATTCCTTTCTCCTTCCACAAACTCATCTTTCTTAGCATCAAAGCTTGTCCAACTATGTATATCCCAAACTAGGATGAATGAATCAAGATTCATTTGGAACTAGCGATCAATATCCTAGGTTAATGATGTATCAAGGAATTAGAGTGTATAAAGATTTTCCATGGTCCACTTAATAATTATTTTAATATGAATGTGGCACCCTAACATATATTTGCCTTGCCTCGGTATTCAAGTCCATAATAGTTGTGTAAATATGACCCAAATTTCTTCTTCTTATGGTTGAAATAATGTTGTCATGTCTTTGAATAATGATTCACCTATTATTTTAACTTTTGTTTGAATTTTTTTAGTGTTTATTCCCACCACTCTTTTATTTTTGTTAATATAGGCTTCCAAAAATTGAAAGGATACTTTGGCCTAGACATTAATTTAATAAAGTTCATGTAGTGCCACTAAATGTTGACATAAAATGTGAAGTTGTTGGTTGTAGATGGTTTTATGTTAGCATTCCCTTAACAAATAAGTAGTTCCTATATTCATAATAATGCATGCACAATACATAGAACATATTATTTACTAATTTAACTATTCTCTTTTATATATATTGCTATAACCACTAAATATAAATGTTTATATGCTATTTATCTATACCATAATTACACAGGTTACTTAATTATTAAACTTTGTATAATTTATCTCTATATTATTCTACTCTTTTCTATCCTACCTATCTATTATAATGCTTCAGTATAAATATGGAGCCAAAATAACATAACTCAATAGTCATGTATGTGTGAGACATGTATTTTGTCTAATCAGGTCATCCTTTATCTCTTTAAAGCATTATTTATTACTGTATCTCTAGTTAGTAGAATATTATGTTATGTCAGCCTAGATGAGTGTTTTTATATTGTGGTAATAGAATCATCTCTACAATACCTATGATGTGGTTTTTTAGCTGATAGAGAATCCTACCAACATTTAACATAATCATTCATGGATTTTTGATTAAAACCATTAACAACTAATATACTTTAAATTTTAAAATTTTCCAATTGAATTATATTTTATGAATCCAGATACAACCAAAAATATGCCCTTTTGGTATAGGTGGGACCAGATCCCATGCCTAATTTTTAATTAAAAAATGATATCATATTGCTTAACAACATTATATCTATCATCTTGATTAGATTCCTCAAAATATTGAGGTTTAAATTCATACATAGTCATTAAATCATGATAATAATGTTTACTTATAGTCATTAAATCATGATAATTTTTACATATATATTTATTTATACATTCATACATAGTCATTAAATCATGAAGCTTGAGTGTTTCACAGAGGGTTCACATAAATATGTTTCATGGATCAACACATTCCTATTCTGAATGATTTATCTTTTAGACATATTATACACTCTTATTCCTTTATTTTTACCTCCATAATCTAAAAATATGCATGAATGGGAGATCAGATCAAGTTTATTTATTTTTTAATTTAGGAACAAAAATGAAATTAGGACTACCAAAGATCCTAATATGAGCCACATTGGGTTTATTTTTATACCACATTTATAAAGGAGTATAACAATGTAAAGAATTAGTAAAGAATGCATTTATACTATGCATAAAAATATTAATGGTTTCTTCCCATATAAACTTAGGAACATTTTCATAATGTAACATTATTCTAGTCATTTCAATAATGGTGCGGGTTTTCCTTTCAATAATAACATTTTACTATGAGGAATAGGGAGTTATTATTTCCATTTAAATACCAAAACCAATATAAAAAGAAAAAAATTAGTTATTAATATATTAATCACCATTATCATTTCTTAATATTAATATAAAAATTAGAAGCATTTTCAATAATAACTTTAAATTCTTTGAACTTAGATAATACTTTTGATTTCATATTTATAAAATATGACCAAATCATTCTAGTATGATCATATATAAAAATAAAATAATATAAATAACTGCTAAGAGATGTAACTTCAAGGGGTATTATAACATCACTATGAATTAACTCTAAAGGATTTGAGGAATTTATATCATTATTCTTATGAAAAGGACTAGTATATTGCATATCACATAAGCATCCTTCACAAGTTTTGTGATGAGAAAAGATAGAAGGAAGGCCAATAAAAATATAATGAGAAGACATATCATATAAACTTATAAAATTAACATGTCTTAATCTTTCATGACATAATTGAGATTCATTCCTACTATATGATGAAAGACAACATGATAAAGAAGTAGAAAATATGTATAAACCATTTTATTGAACACCTTTAATAATTATAGAGTAATACTAATTTATAATAGACTATTTACCCTTAATAAAATTTAAAATGACATTATTATTCATAAGTTGTGAACATGATAATAATTTTTTCTTAAGTTTATGTTTATAGAGAACATATTTAATAATAACATTTGTAAATTTATTTTCCTTGCTTAGTAGCTTCTAAAAATAAATTATCTCCTAGGTAAATATTTTCAAAAATATCTCTAGTATAATATAAAATATGATATAATAAATTCATATGATGTGATTCACCACTATCTCAAATCCATTAATTTTCATTAGAAGCAAACAAAGCAGCATATAAAGTAATAACATTAGACTTTGATTCCTGATTATTGTTCTAATTATAGTTTTGATTATTTTGATGATTTTGATTATATTTGTTCCTTTTGTTATTTTTAGAGGTTTTATGATTATCTCTATCTTTGTCTTTATAATAATTTTTCCTTCTATCACGAAATGTACCACACATATTACAATTCCCATTCAACTTAAGTTTATGTTTCTTATTACCATATTTCTTGTTCCCATTTTTACCATTTATAAAATTAGAGTTAGATTTATAGTTCCTATTATTATCAAAAATAATATTTAGAGTGATAAGTTATGAAATAGATTACTCTTTAGAATCAAATTTTAACATCACTTTCTCTTCTTGAATCAAAAGTGTAGACAGAGTAGTGAGGTTATGGATATCTTTTTCTATTTGGTATTTTAAATTAAGAATGGAAATGAAATTATGAAACTTTTAATGAATATTTAAAAAAATAATAAAATAAAAATACTTATATTGAATAATATTTCAAGCACAACCATATAACTAATATTTCACTTTTTTAATTTTAATAAAAAAATTAATAAATTTTTCATCACCTTTTAATGGGGTAGTTAAAAATTCAAGAATCAACTTAATTATCTTAGAGAGATGACTTCCCTCATGCATATAATCAAAGAGTTTTCACACATCAATAAGAGACTCCTAGTTATAGATATGGAGTAGTAAATCATCCTTAATGCTCCATAAAATTATCGACATGGATTCTTGTGAACTTTGTTGACTTGTAAGTTTAGGAGTAACATGTCATCTTGTTAAGGGTTTTTTCATTCTAAAAATAACGTTCCATATATTTTAGGCCATAAATTTCACTTTAATTTGATTTTTAAAAATATTATAGTTGGACCCATTAAGCATTTTAAATTTATCTATTACAAAATTAGGAGAATCTATTGCTTCCCTTTAAAATTGACACTACGACACTAGATAAATCTTAAAAAACAATCTTTATAGATGTTATTTTTAACTCTATTTGAAAATAAATAAAATTTATAGTGTAAAAAAACACTAATTATTCAAATTTATGTGAACAATGTAATAAATTGCTTAAAATCAAGTGTCATAAGAGTTGCACAAGGAATAACTATCTAAACATTGTTATTAAAAAATTAAAAAAAATATAATAGAAAATTCAAAAACAATAGATGTATCAAACCAAAGAATATAGAATTTCTCAAAAAATAAAAATTGAATGGTCACATGACCATAGTCAATAAATAATAGTCTAGTTCAAGTGTCACAAAATGTCAAAAAATGACTAGGGTTTTGAAAATGAGATACTAAGCATGCAGAATAACAAAGAGTTTTTAATTACTAATTTGACCAATAGATAATTTGACTAAATCAATTTGAAAAAAAATAATTAGAGGTAATTATTTTCTAACCTTGTACTTCCCCTTTTGTAAGTCTTAGCAAAAATATAACTACCAACTCATCTAGAAGATTGCTTAAGATTTCATATGCACTTATTTATTTTCAAATCCATTTTTATATATGTATATATATATATATATATATATATATATATATATATATATGTATATGTATATATATATATATATGTGTATATGTATATATATATATATATATATATATATATGTATGTATATATATATATATACATATACATATATATATATACATATACATATATATATATATACACACACACACACACACACATATATATATATACATGTATATATATATATACATGTCTATATATATATATACATGTATATATATATATACATGTATATATCATGTATATATATATATATACATGTATATATATATATATAGATGTATATATATATATATATATATACATGTATATATATATATATAGATGTATATATATATATACATCTATATATATATAAATATATATATACATGTGTATATATATATATACATGTATATATATACATGTATATATATATATGTATATATACATGTATATATATATATATATACATGTGTGTGTGTATATATATATGGTCACATGACCATAGTCAATAAAGAATAGTCTAGTCCAAGTGTCACAAAATGTCAAAAAATGACTAGGGTTTTGAAAATGAGATACTAAGCATGCAGAATAACAAAGAGTTTTTAATTAGTAATTTGACCAATAGATAATTTTATTAAATCAATTTGACAAAAAATAATTAGAGGTAATTATTTTCTAACCTTGTACTTCCCCTTTTGTAAGTCTTAGCAAAAATATAACTACCAACTCATCTAGAAGATTGCTTAAGATTTAATATGCACTGATTTATTTTCAAATCTATTTTTATATGATACACACACACACACACACACACACACACACACACACACACACACACACACACACACACACACACACACACACACACACACACACACACACACACACACACACACACACACACACACACACACACACACACACATAATCATATATGTGGTGCTTATAAAAATAATATAAAAATATTTTCACATAAATTCCTTTAGGTGAAAAAATAAAGGTTGGGGGCATTTGGTTTTTGAAAGAAATTGATGAATTAATATATATATTATTTTTAAAATATTTATAAAAATAATATACTCACCTACAACTAATCATGGCATAGGTATGACACCTAGAGGAGAGCTTGAAACTGCATAGAAGTAAGTATAGGCCATGAAATAACTTGAAATTTTATCAATCTTATTGAATTTCCTATTGATTCCTCCAATAGATTCAAAAAATGGACTAATTTTTTTGATATTTCAATCCACTAGTGTCATATAGGAGCACTTAGACCAAAAAAAACGTAGAAGTTGAATGGCTAATTTAAGGGCTTTGCAAGAGTGTCAGTCTGGCCTAATAGTGAAGATTTAGTAATCTACAACTCAGAAATATGTATTAGAAGTGTAAAAACCATTTTTTTAAATTATCAAACTCTAAAAAATACTTAAAGGCCATAAAATGGAACTTATATTATCAAATATCTTTAAAATGCATTTGAATCCTTCCACATGGTCTTTGGATGAGTTTACAGGCTAAAAACTAAAATTTTAATGACAAAATAAAAAATCTAGGCATGAAAAGGTTGAAAAATAAAATTTTAACTTTATTGGTCATATAAGTAAATAATGACATCACAATAAACAACAAAACTTCTAAAAATGATTATTGTTTCCTTGAATGGAGTTTTAGGTGCTTGAAACAATTATTTGTTTGCTCAGATTTGCATTAATGGATACAAAGGCAATAAAAATGCCTAAAATAAAATTCTAAGGGAAAAAATATTTTATTTGAATACTAAGACCATACACCACCTCTTTAAGGTGAAGAACTAATTTTGAATTTGATTTAATAGGATCTAGATCCTCTAATAATAGTATGTTACCAATAAACACAAGTCATTGTAGCTATGAAGCCATGTTAAAAAAATGGAATATACATGTTGAATATGCAATGCACAAATACAAAATAGATCTTATTTAACCCTAAAATATATATTATGGAATATAAGGTTAAATGGGTAGAGATAAACTATGTGAAAAGGATGGTATAATATTATAAACCAATATAATTAATTTACAAATTTAAATAAACAATATTATAAATTTATATATTAAGATATGCTAAAAATAGTAAGTGCATCTATGATGGATATTTCAATGAGAATGAAAACAAGATACTTAACTAATTTTTATTCTATTATATATTTTATATGGAACATGCTAGAAATGGACTAGATCAATGTCCTAAATTAGTCATCAGATTCTAGAAATTATACCTGTGTAGCCTTAGACACTTGTGCTGATCTCAAATGGTTGTGTCAATGCTTCTATCTAACTTGGATGTAGGTGTCTAGTATATAATAACTAATAATTAGTATGCAACCACCTGAGTTATTTTAGGTTCTATGTCACCTTTATTTTGATGTGCTCAAATCTAGATCATGGGTTATCACTCCTTGTCAAAAAAAAAATCTAGTTCTTTATATTCATAGTGGCTATGGTAAATATGGGTTACTGATCACACAGTGTTGATCTAACCCCAAATAATCCTCTTTTATTGGGTGATGCCTATATAGTCACTACTCTAAAGAGTGCCTCAGACTCATGTAGCTATTCATTACTTATGGGATTATTTGTGCACAAGGATGCAATGTGTGATAGGTAAATACATATAGTGACCTAGCTTGTAACTTGTCAAATATGGCTCATGGGATGATCCTTCAGTACTTTAGACCTATAAATATGTTATCCCTATGACTACTATCAAAATAAGAGAAAATAGGGAATATTTACTCACTTTAATGAATGATTGAATTCTTTTAGTATTTTTACTTGTGAGTTGTTTGGTTTGTACTAGGTGAGGAATTAATGAGGGTGAATATTTTTACTTGTGAATATATATATATCACATTAAATCACTTAGGACAATGATAGTTATACATTTAATTTCAAAATTAGATGACTTTAGGCACTAAACACTTGCATCAAGATAGGATAATTGTGTCAACATAGAGATCTAACTGGGACATAAGTGTTTGAGTAACTAAAAAATAAGCACATGTCTAGAACTTGAAGAAGTAAAAGATAAGTAGGTTTATAATAATTTGAACATGATATAATGTTTGAGTAATCATATTAACATGGGTTAGACTAAGAGATAAATAATTTGGCATAGAGAGATAGTGTATGTGAGCCTTTTGACAGTAGGAAAGTATAAGAGTTAAAGTTACATCCATGATATGTATTTACAAATTTTACAAGACTAAGGTGATATATAATTTAGAATTAGTGTCAACATTTGCCACCCATTTAAGCTAGTAATGAAATTACTAGTTTAAATTAAAAAAATGCTTACCTATGTATGCATAACACACCTAGACTTTACATGAGTCCATCTTGATTTATTGTCTAGTGACTGACATGTAACAAAGAGCATGTTACATCATATAATCAGTACATATAATTTGAAATTGAAAGCATTGATATTATTGATATAGAAAGAGAGTGAGGTTTAGGAGTATATCTATGTATCTATGAAACTACCTTGCCTTTTAACAATTTGATTTGAAAATATGTATCATTATCAATAATTAGAGCTTAGATTAGGACAAATATAAATATGGAAAGTGAAAATATATAGAGATATTTTAGTACAAATTCCATCAACCTTAGAGTAAAGGTGAGTTACCACCCAATAGTTGAGATTAGATCAACCATGTAACCTAATCATTATTTTAACTTGGTGAGTATGAGTGAAGCAAGTCAACTTACACTATAGATATGGTGAGGTTGGATTATATAATCAATTCTAATCTATAAACTTGAAAATATTGAGTGATTTAATCATCTCAACTATACCAAAAAGTGAACTAACTACTACAGTAAATTGGATCAATATAGTATATAACAATCCAATGGTTAGTAAAAGTTTGTAAAAGTGTTTAAAATATGAAATCTGATTTTATTTTACAATTTTATGTTCCCTTTGCATAGAACATGCACCATATGTATGTCTCATGCTAAAACATAAGTACCAATGTATATAATTCTACCATAACTATGTATATAAATCATATAACTATGAATTTTGGCCAATTTAAAAACTATTTAAGTGTGGAGAACATGTTTCTATAACATGACCCCACTATAATTTGAAATTAAAAAATAGTGTAAGTGTAGGTAATGTGTTTCTAAAACATTTCCTCCCTACAATTTGAATCTATAAATAATTTGTAAGCCATGCCTCTATGACATGCCACCACTAATATTCCCCCTTTGAAGTGAGGGGAACTAGCAACTAGTAATTACATTATCTTAGAAAGATAAGATAACCATGTAAACATTGAATGTATCATGTAGCATATTGGATAAACATGTTTAGGTAGATATATCATTAGTGTCTATAAAATGTGATCTCATCAAGTCTTAAGATGCATGATATATATCTTTAAAACTTCTAAATATTAATAGTAAAATCTCATGAATTAATCAAGCACAGACACAAGATAACTCAAAAGTAACTCAAAAGATAATGGTCTGAGGAGACCTCAAACAAGGGGCATGTTTAAATACCAAATATTTGAATGGACATGAAATAGTCAAATGTCTACAAAATTAAGGAATGGCATACTCAAATGTTAAATAAGTAAAAAAAGGCATAGGGTCAAAAAATAATGGAACATATTCAAATTCTCTACAAATAAGACCAAGCACTTAAAGAAGTGAAGAAAGGAAAAACATGGAACACAAGAAACCAACATAAACATATCATACTAATCTCTATATATGTGTTAGGAAAAAATGTTAAGTACATACCATATCAAGTACACTATGAAAGATATAATCATGGATAAAGGCATGTGTATGTATGTAATATCAAATATTATAATGGAAAATGAGCATAAAATGGTATAACTTGAGTGTATAATGATCAAAGAAGTAGATTCCCCCAATGCCCACATGACATGAGTAGAGGGAAGGCCCAACATCCAAAAATATAAATATCATGTATATGCATATGCCTGTATCAGACTCAAAATATGAATGAAACAAATGTGTATGTAGAAATAAATGATATGTTATCCACCAACATGAAACCAATAAAATATTTGCTAGGGAGCCAATATAACATGTAAATGGTGAAATTTTTTTTTGTGTTCTTGAAGTTTTGCTTAATTTTTGGTTTATATATATACACACATATACATTGGAATATTTGATATGAAAGGACTATCCTATGAACTCATATAGTGGATGCTCATATGTATCTCCCCACTTGGAACATGGTGTGACAAATTGGTGATACTACCAAGGAGAATGTATAGGTATTATATATGTCACTGTAGATTATGTAATGTTATATTTATGTATAATAGGACTTTGTGGTCATAAATAAATAATAAAAGGGATGGGGGTTCATGGAATCCATCGTTGAGTACTTTGTGGTTTTTTTTGGAATAATAGTAATAGGAACACGTTTAGGTGCTCTGGATATCCAAATATAGTGTGTAGTAGATAAGGATTAATTAGAACCCACTTTGGATATTTGATTTAATGGTATCTCAAGTACTAACCATCAAAGAAAGGGGATTACCTATTTCTTAACCTTTTATGTATGATTAAACTTAGTAGGTCTCGTAACTAACTACATAGGCATGGAATTTTATTCTTCAATTGGATGTTCATATGGAATTACAAAAGGTACTATTTCCCAATTGACATGAATGTATTTAACACACCCATACACTACAGAAGGTACTACTAGAAGTGTACATAACCAAATTCATCCCAATAACATATTAAAGACACCTATGGAAGATATAACTAGGAAAGTAGTAACCACATGTGTGGGACCCACATATGAAGGTAAGTTAATCTCACCAAGAATACACTATGAGGTCCCATCAAATGATCTAATTAATTTGGTTTAAATTTTTAAATCATGATTGGTATAACCTAAATGCACAAGTAATGTCGTTGTATAAATGTTCTTCCTTACACTATTACCAATCATAAAACTATGTATAGGTTGGTGATCATCGTATGCTTGAATGAATAAATAATGTATATCTAGGTCATCATCCATAATCTTATTGTAATAGAAAGTAATAAAGGGTTTCTAAACCATACCAGGTGTAAACTATGTATAATTACCAATAATCTCATCCAATGAGTGCCCATCATTTGATGGAGAAGGATGTGTATTATATGTTATTTACACTTTTAGATCCTTCTTAGAATGGTCTTGTAAAGGATTATTAAATATTTTATATTTCTATTGATCACCAGGTTATGAACCTAAGCTCTTTAGAGGATAATCAAATGCAATCTTTTGGTCATCAATGAGGTCTTAGATCTTATGCTTCAAGGTAAAAAATCTATTTGTATAATATCCATGGCCTTGGAGATAGTGACAATAAGCATTTTTATCATATCCTTTGGGTAGAGGTATACTCATATAAACCTCTATAGCATGAGGGATATATATGATGTGACACTCTAAAATCTATGGGAGTAATGAAGTGGGAGACTTAGGTAATCATATCTTTATGCATTAGATAAGACAAGTTGGTTAGGTTATTGAGACACCACACTAATTATGGTAGTTTTTTCCTTTTTAGGTTCAAGAGGCTTTACTTTATAACTTGTTTGATGGTAAACTTGGTATTAGATTTAGATATAGTTTATGGGTTTTATATATACTTTAGTTTGTTTAATGAGATATGTTTCATTTCATGATCATGAACAATGTGGCATAAGTTATTGAAAGATTTGATTTTTTTTTAAATAATGGACTCATATAATGGGGCAAACAAAATTTTTGTTAATGTTTATTGTAACTCTTTATCCACTGTGTGATTAGTCATTTTAAATAACATTGTCTTATATCTTAATACATTCATTGATAGGTTCATTGGTTCCTTGTTTGTTTTTAATAATATGGGCATTATAAACATTTTTGATGATATTAATAGAGAAGTGTGTCAAAAATTGGTCTACAATAGGTTTGAATGTGTTTATTTATTGGGTTGGTAAATCATAGAACTACATCAAATCATAGTATTTTAAGTTCCTCAAAAAAAATTGGTAAAAATTTTTATCATTAGAGGAATAATCAAGCCATCTTGCATATAAATATCAAAGATGATATTTAGGATCACCCTTGCCATTATAAAATGTGAACTTAGGTGCAACAAAACTAGTTATAAAGGGGTGAAAAGATATATTTGGTATAAAAAGATTATGAAAAACCTCTTGTGAATCAATAACATAAGGTGATTTCATAAAAAAAATTCAATATTTTTAACCTTAGTTTTTAAAAGTTTTATATTTTGAACAACAGATTGTACCTCTTGGTATTTAATGTTGGATATGTGAGAAGTAATGAAATTAGGTGTACCCATAGGTTAGGTAGATATACACATTATAACTAATAATTGTGTTGAAGTACTAAATTTTCACATGTACGATGTGGAAATATTCATTTCAGGGAACAAATGTGTGAATACATATCTAGTGCCTTCATTACATGTATGAATTGGTAAGGTTATCACGGATAGGATTGTTGGTATATGGGGATGACCCATAGATCTAATTGCATGATAAATATATGAACTTGCTTGTTCATCTATTCTTTTTTATTTTTTATTTATATTATGGTAATTAGGAATTCATCAAAATCTTCAAGGTTTTGATGAATACACTAATGAAACAATGAAATTTATTGCACTTTCTCAAGATCTATTTTATCCTGTTCATTAATTTTATTAGACTCTTGGTTTTCATTATCAAAATAATCTTTTATGATAACCTCATCAAAATGTTTTTCATATTCAATATTTGTATCATCATGGACCATAGGGTTAGTTCCTTCATTAGTTTGAGACATATTAGGTGGTAGGAGATAAATGTAAATGTTTCAATATGAACACCTAGGGATAGCCTAGGTTTCATGAAAAATAGTATAAGCTATAAATGAAAAATTATAATAATTAAAAACCCTAGCTAACTAAAAACCCTAAAAATTAGAAAATTATGAATTAATATGGGTCAGGTTCACCAAATGTTTAACACTAAAATCTAGATTAGGTAAAATAAGATTAAATGGATAGAGTTAGCCTAGGGAACAAAGATGGTAGAATATCTCTAAAATAGGCCAATTAATTTAAAAATTTAGATAAAAAATATTTTGAATTTATATGTTGAGATATGCTAAAAATAGAAAGTACAACTATGTTAGATATTTCAATGATAATGAAAAAAATATACTTAGATGGTTTTTATGCTAATAAAGATTTGATAAGGAACATGTTGAAAATGGACTAGATAAGTGCCTTGGATAAATATTCATATTATATAAATTACACATTTATGGCCTCAGACACTTACGTCGACCTTAAATAATTATGTTGATGATTTCATCTAACCTGGACATAGGTGTCTATTATATAATACCTATTGTATCTAGATGTGACCACTTGTATTAGTCTATGTTATGTATTTACTTTGATCTAGTGTAATCTAATTTGGATCAGGGGTTATCACTCCTTTCCAAATAATAAAACCCTAGTCTTCATCTTCATATTAGTTATGGGAAATATGGGTTATTGGGAACATAATGTCAAACTAAACCAAATACACCTCTATTAGTGGGTGTTACCTACATAGCCACTACTATTAATAGGGTTGTAGACTCATTTAGTTATACCCTACCTATGGATTTGTGTGTTTACATGGATGTAATGTGTGATAGGTAATTATATAGAGTGACCAAGTGTATAACTTCAAAAATATGGCTCATGGGATTCTCCTTCAACACTTCAAACCTATATATGTGTTGTCCCCATGATTGATTTGGAAAAACAATAGAAAATAGAGAAACTTTGATCACTTTAACTCTTGATTGAATGCTTTTGGTATTTTACCTTGTGATTTGTTTGGTTTGTGTTAGGTGAGGAATGAATGAGGGTTGATATATATATATATATATATATATATATATATCCCTTTGGAGAAGATATTACATTAAATAACTTATTCTAACCATAAGTATAAGTTTGATTTTCAAATTAGATGACTTTAGTCCATTAGACACTTACATCAGGATATGACACTTATGTCAATGTAGGCATCTGACTGGGACACAAGTGTCTATGAAGCTATAAAATAAGTACAAGTTTAGAACTTGTAGAAATAGAAGGTAATTATTTTATAACATTATGATCATGATATAAGGTATAATTCATCAAAATGACATTAGTTGGACTAAGCGATAAGAAATTTACTATAGAGAGATAGTGTATGTGAACATTTAGGTACTTTCATGATATGTATTTTCCAAATGTAAAAGATTGAGGTAATATGTAGTTCATAATATATTTTATATAGATATATACATGTTGATTAATTAGAAAATTTACACATAAATCAAAGGTTGAAAAAAATATAGGTGGGAAAACATCCAATAGAGGTAAAAAATCTACAGTTGATATACATATATGAGAAAATATAACCCAATACACAAATCCTCCTCTTTTCACTTCCTCTCTATAAAATCTTCATAGAACTCCCAAAATATTATTTATAACATGAAAATATAATACAAAGTTTTAGTAATTAATTCACTCAATTGATATGTGTATGAATGAGTAAATTACCAAAGGTAAAATGTCTTTTTATAATTGGGTATGGAGGTGAACCATTTTTTCCAATGGGTCTAAACTCTCCTTGAGGAGCACAATAATATAATATATTGAATTTATTTACATGAGATTACCTCATGTTAATAAATAAAATATATTTATTTTAATTATTAACCAAATTAAAATGTTAAGGTTTCATAGAAAGCACCAGTTAATCATTACATGTTTCAACACATTGAACCCCTTGGCAGATCAATTTTTATCACATTTTTCCACCAACATTGATGAGAAGATTATTTTACCCTAATTTTGATTTAACAGTGTTAATAGGTATAAATATTTGAAAGATCATTTAGAATTATAATATATGATATTTAATCATAAATCTGAATGTAAAGTAGCATTAATAGAAAATGATCAACCAATGACATATGCTCAAAGTTAGTAAGTACAAGCAATAGTAAGATACTTATAATTTTATGATTTATGGTTGACTATATAAAATGTCTAATAGTAAGAAACATGATAAAATAGGAATATGTTAGATCATATCAATAACCAAAGCTTATGATTGTGTTTGGACAAGTTCCCTCTCCCTGAATAATAGTGTAGTGTATTATAGTTCATTTAATTTAAAATTTTCTACTTTAACTATGAAAAAATTAAAATTTATCTATCACCTATATATATTTATATTTAAAGGGTTGAGTTATTGTGATTCTATAGATGTCTCACATAAATATATGTTTTCTTTATCTTTTAATTGGAAGCCCTAGGGGTAGTTATAAGAATTGAAAACCTGGCAAAAGGAAAGGGAAAATTAATGCATTGAGCTGACCCCAATCACCCTCATTGATGATTGAATACTAACTATGTATATATATACCATAAAGATGTAATCAATCCTCATGTAGTTCTCCCACCCACAATGATTATGCAATTGTTCTCCTTGACTATATGTATGTAGCTATAAAATTGGCTTTGATATTTGATGATGTTATCT
Source organism: Torreya grandis (assembly GCA_037957365.1). Lineage (NCBI taxonomy): Eukaryota > Viridiplantae > Streptophyta > Pinopsida > Cupressales > Taxaceae > Torreya > Torreya grandis. Next base: position 836,657 of record JARHVA010001175.1, on the reverse strand, counting down.
CTTGAATTTATTTGGAATACTTCATAATTTATTTATGAATACTAATATTTATTAATATTTAATTTGGGAATAATAGGGTATATTTTATAATTTTGTAGTAGTGTAGAAGATAGATGCTATATGGATATCAAGTCCATTTTAAATGAGCTTTTGATTTATTTACTTAGTGGGAATTTTTGAAAACTTTATTTAAATGACTTTAATAATATGTGAGATAACCTAGATGAATATTTTAAATTTTGGAAACTATCCTTCAAAGGTTTTGGAGACAAGGTCATACTATGTGGATAGGTCTATTGTAGCATACCCATTTTCCTAGTGAGAACATATCCCATAAAATTAGGGATAAAAATATAGAGTTTGTAAGCATCTTGAGAGTGATATAAAGTGATTTGAACATTGACTTGGATATTATAGTGTATTAGTGATGAATAAAAAAGGAGTCAATCTCACATATAGGTAAATGGATATAAAAATTGTGAATATGACTCATAAATTTGAGTGAAAGTCAAATTGGTTTAATATATGCTAAAAAATAAAATAATTCAAGTACCTATGACCAAATTTAGATATCTAAAAATATATCCTATGTACATTTTTAAAAACTAAAACAAGGATCCAAAGAACCAATCAATAAATATATACTTTGATACAATATTATGATAGATAAGATGAACAATGTTAGGATTGATAGTGAATTATAAGATATATTTAAGAAAATATTTATTTTATGGCTCCATGAGTCAATTATTTTCTATAGAATCAAATCCTTCAATTATTTATGCAATACAATAAGGGGAAAATAAGTAAAACTAACAACTTTGAACAAACTCAAGTATATATCCAATTATACAACTAATTCAACAATGAAGTTTCAAAGAAAACCAAGATACAAGGTCAAACCAACTAATATAAATAAATAAACAAATATTATACTAAATTTAGTATCACAACCTATAAACCAACTAGATTTAACAACTCTACAAAGGAGCCAATTTTCAAGATTACCATCACCTTCTCATGAATTACTAAATAACTCTTCCTCCATAAGAGCTTGATCTAAATAGGATTATACCACAAAACCATGATGGCAATGCTTATTGGGATTATCATTGGATTATAATTCATTTAATGAATACATGCTTGAAATTAATACATAAGATATAAGATCTTATAAATGAAAACATCATTGACTTGGTCACACCTATAGAGGAATGCAAACTAAAACACAGTGGAAATCAACAGTAAAATAATATTAATGATTAATTTACTAAAAATGAGATAAATAAAACCAAGGATAATTCACAAGTACATTATGTATATAAAATGTACAATTATCAATATTTCCCCAAAATAGCCTATGCTCACATTCAACAACAATAATATTGTTGGTGATGAATCATATTTTCATGCACTATTCATATGATCCTATATCAATGAATAAACCATACATAGTGTCATGAATGACAATGGGTCAAATGAGATTTTTTATATAATTACAATTCTTTCACTCCCTTAAGAACACATGGGATGAATTTCAAGATACATCAAGAGTAGTAAAGGGATTTTATATATAGAATCAAAGTACCTTAGGATACATAGTACTATAACTTTATGTGGGTTATTATATAATAGCTATGTCATTCCTAGTTTTACATATGGGGTCTTTGATATATTAAGATACCCTTGGATGTGAAATATTCATGTAGTAGCATCTACATTACATGGATATCTCAATTACATACAATATAATATGGTAGTCATAGTTACAAGTATACAATATGAGTACCTTATATATCCATTAGTATCTCCTCTTCCACCACCACCACCACTATAGGTGGTTATTACACCTATTCAAGATCATTATATAGATATGGTTGGTACACATATTTAAGATCATTATACAAAGATGGCTGGAATAAATATTTAGTGTCATTATACTAGTATAGTTGATACACACACATGATTAATATATAAAGCTAGTGGTTGAATGCAAGATATTTCCATATACTTAATTCATAGGAACATAGTTGGTCCTCATATAAATTTTTTTATTTAGAACTAATTACATCATAGAGTTACTTGGGTCTTATATAGGTCACCATCTCCTACAATATGTAGTCAGTTATAACTATAGATAGTTTGTGTGTTTCATAGAAAACATAGCTAGTGAGACATTATCCTACTATAAAACTTACCCAATAAAGTCCTCAACCATATATAGATACCCATAATACATTTAATTATATGATAAATGATCATGATATTTATTGTACAACACATGACTTCTTATTTGTTTTTGACATGCCCAAAGTTGGTTCCTTTCATCCATAATAAAAGACACTAGAAATATTAGATAGATACACTTCCCATGATCATAAAATTTATGTGATCATTGGTTATATTTTAAAATCCATAAATATTTACTAGATTAAAAAAATTAATAAAATATGAAAACATTAAAAATATTTACTTAAGGATGATTGAATTTTTTTAGGATTGTAAACGGCAAGTGATTTTGAATTTTACTCATTTTTTGGGTGTGAATGTATGGTGACTATTTGGGTGGGCCACTATGACCTATCCTCTTCCCATAGTTTTAGGTGAATCAAAATATACATCTAACAAAGGCCCAAGCTCTGAACACATGAGCCTGTCCATGACATATTTTTTAAAGGGATGGAAAGCGGTTATGTTAGGTAAAGCTCCTAATGAATCTGCTATTCTAGTGAGTGAAAATTGTTTCAAGGTGAATAATCCTATATTCAAAGAATAAAGGTGCTAAAAACATCAAAATTATAGACCAAGCTATATTAAGGGTTGTATTTTCCATGGTTAATACACTTTTAGGAAGATTATTTGCATTTAGACCCAACATTGATCTGGTTAAGAAATGGGTGTCCACCAAATGAACTCTTAAGGGAAGAGTCTCAATCAATGTTATGGTAGGAGGACTATTGTCTTTCAAATTTACTTCTCATGAGGATATCATCTTGATTCTACTTGGAGGCTCGTGCTTTTATGATAAGCATTCAATTTATCTATGTAAATAGAAACCTAGTTTTGATCGTAATGCATACCTTAACCAGTTGGATCCTATCAGGATTGGAATCCTAGGTCTTCCCTTTGAATTTTCAATGAGGAAATATTTAGATGGATTGGAAACTCTTTTGATGACTATGTGACTATCGATAAAGTCATGAAGGCAAAAATAAGGTTTTTTTATGCTCATTTTTGTGTTAATGTTGATATTCTTAAAACACTTCCCACCTCCATCATTTTGGAATCCAAGTTTGCAAAATGGAATCAAATCATTTAGTATGAAAACTCTAGGGTTATCTATTATAACTACATGAAACTAGGATATGGTTTTACCTAATGTAAGGATCTCAAATGTCCCCTCCCCAAGAAGAGGTGTAGAGGGACCAAGTGGAGTCTATGGAGGATGATCCCTTCAAGGGAGACATTCTCAACCTTATTGACTCCCATATTACCTTGCATATAATAATGGTTGAGGTATTTGGGATGGTGAATGAATCCCAAGGACCACCTATAATAATGAATGAGACACCCCTTGGGTTTTTTTATGGGTGATCTCAGAAGGAAAAATTCAAAATTTGGAGGAAAAGAGCCTAGGGTAAACTTTAATAATTAATAAGAGGACTTAAGATTTTCCAAGGCTTCACCAATAAAGAAAACTAGGATGATTGTTTTATAAAAATACTCATATCAAGAACCTCCTATTATAACCCTAGTATCAACCTCCATGGGGGGAGATCTATACCTAGAGGAAAAGGTAGCAAAATAAAGCACCAATAATCAGGTGGATGATATGGCTGGTAAAATCAAAGAAAGGGAGGAGGGAGAACTAGTCCAGTCCCTCAAATCATTAGTGGTGAAGAAGACACAACAAATTAATGTCCAAGATACACTTATCTTAGTTACTAAAAAATAAATCCTCAAGCTAGTCCTGAGACCCTTGCAGAGAAACTTTTCCCAGTCCCCAGGTGTGGGAACTAGTAAGGGTTCAAAAGAGGAAGAGGGTTGGTCTACAATGAAGAAGAAAGTCAAAGGCAACATCAGAAAGACTATGGATGTGGGGGAGAGTGGTAAAGGTATACCTACACACATGCAAATAATGTAGAGAGAGATGGAAAAATAAATTGCTAAGGGTAGACAATCTACCCTATTGGCCCCCCTAGGAAGATTAAAAAATGAATATAATTTCCTAGAATATAGGAGGGCTTAACAACCCTCACAAGTAGTTTCTTGTTAGGAATTGTATAATAGACAATAATATAGACATTTTTTTACTTCAAGAGTTAAGATGACTAAGGAAATTTGAAAACTAGAGATTAAAAGTATTTGGACTAATGCTAACTATGCTATCAGTGGAGTTTAGGGAGCTTTGAGAGGCATTATCATGCTATGGAATCATAACTTTGAGGGAAGGGTGGTGACCTATTCCAGACATTATATAGAAATCTCATTTCATAATAATTCTTCACAATGGATGTTGATTAATGTTTATTCCCCAAACACCCACCTTACGAGAAAGGAGGTTTGGGATAATCTCTCATCTATGAATACCAATTAGATGATCTAAACTCCCCTCTATACCCATCAAGAAAAATGGAGGCCTGACAAATTACTATGATAACATGGTAGACCGAGCTGATTTCCTAAGTAATATAGGCCTAAAAGATATTGACCTAGAAGGTTAATCCTTCACTTGGTCCAATAAAAGACAAAGGAACAATATTATATAGGTTAAACTTGATAAATTCTTAATATCCTATAATTGGAACACAACTAACCTTGTCCACTTTACTACCCTCTCTAAGGTAGGTTTTAACCACAATTAGATATTGCTTAATTGGCAAGAAAATAATCCTAGAGGCCCTTTCCCTTTTAGATTCAAAATGATGTGGATTATCCATCTAGAATTTAGGGACCATATAATTGAGTGGTGGAATATTCCTAGCCAAGTTATGGCTATGTATAGGCTATCTCCAAAATTGGCAAATGTCAGAAACAAAGTCAAGGGATGGAATAAGTATACTTTTGGAAATGTCTTGATTTAGAAGAATAAAATCATGCAATATCTATTGGATATTCAAACCAAAATGGAGTACGGGGACTCATCGAATGAGATACTATCTCTAGAAAACTCTCTTGAAAAATTGGATTCAAAACTTGAAGGAGGAGGAAATGTTATGGAAACAAAAATCTAGGGTAAAATGGCTGAAAGAGGGAGATAGGAATACATCCTTTCACTAGTCCACTATGAAGCATAGGAAGAGTAACTCCATTAACAGACTTATGGATGAAATGGCCTAATAGTTGAATAAGTGGAAGAAATTGAAAAACTAGCCACTATCTACTTTGAATCACTTTTAGATACTCATTAGACCAACTCCTTAACAGAAGATAATGAGTTGCTCCTAAACTCCATCCCTTCTATTTTAATTAAAGAGGATAATAACCTCCTAACTAAACCAATCATGGAAGATGAAGTTATGGCTTCTATATTTTTAATGGGAGCTCTCAAATCCCCTAGGCCAGATGAATTCCCCCCAACATTTTTCCAAACATTTTGGGACATATTAGGGAAGGACGTCACTAATGCTGTTAAAGATTTTTTTTGGATAGGTGGGCTCCTATGGTAGCTAAACATCACTTATATAGAATTAGTGCCAAATAAGATGTATGCCTCCTCTATGATGGACATTAGACCTATTAGTCTATGTAACACAGTTTATAAAATATTTACTAGGACCTTGGTTATTAGATTATAACCATTTCTGATCAAACTCATTACCCCATGTCAAAAATGTTTTATTCTAGGTAGGAAAATTTTGGATGCTACTATCACCATGCATGAAATCATCCACTCAATCTCCAAGTGCAAATCTCTAGGTATGATATTCAAATTGGACATTTCCAAAGCCTATGATAGAGTCAACTATGAATTTTTTTATCAAGGTCCTTAAGAATTTTGGCTTCCAATATCATTTTATTAATATGGTAAACGAGTGTATCTCCATTGTAAATTTTTCTATTTTTGTTAATGGATTTCTCAAAGGACACTTTCCATTTGGCAAAGATCTTAGGTAGGGAGATCCCCTCTCCCCTTAACTATTCATCCTACTGGTAGAGTTAATGGGTTGAAATACTTGAAACCTTTTGGGGCAAGGAGGGTTCAGAGGCATCAAGCCTAATTCCATGGTCTAACCTTTTGTCATCCAATAGTTTGTAGATGATACTATACTATTTGGAAATGCCTCAATTATGGAAGTGAGAAGGTGGAAAAAAATTCTCAACACTTATGAAATGGCTTCTGGATAGATCATTAACTTTGAGAAATCCACATCTATTTCCTTAACACCTATGATGACCTAAAAGGGAAAATTATAAGAATCTTGGGATGCTCTAGTGAATAGTTACTTGTTATATAATTTGAACTCCCACTCACTATATCCAAGGTCACAATTGATTATTGGAATATGATCATAGAAAGAATTCAAAGAAAACTAGTTAGATGGAAAGGGTTACAATTGATTCAGGTAGGAAAATCTCAAATCCTAAAATCATTTCTACAAGGTATCCCCTATTATTTCCTTAGTATCTTTAAAATCCATAGATATGTGATTGATAAAATATAATAGATTCAAAAAAAGTTCCTCTGGTTGGGGGTAGAGGAAAAGAGAATATTGGCACTACTAGGATGGGAAAATGTCTACACCCCCAAGTACTAAGGGGGTCTAGGATTGAGAAAAATCCACCTAATGAATAAATCCCTCATGTCAAAGATTGTCTAGAAGTTGATGCAAGGAAATAAGGAATGGAGTGGTATCATGGAGGCTAAATACCTCAATGGAGATAGCTACATGATACTAACTAAACATTGTCTCCCTAAAGGATCTATTATATGGAATGAAACTCTCAAAACTTTAGATCTTATTCAAAGAGGCATCAGATGGAAGATTGGATATGGTAGGAAAGTAAGCTTTTGGGAAGACAAATGGCTGAAAGATCAACCTCTCAAAGACTTAGATTATGGTAGATTATCAAGATCAACGAGTAGTCTTTTTGATGATAAAGTGAATAATTAAATCAATAGAGATGGGAGTGTCAAGAACTAGAAGAACATTATAGATTATAGTAAGGATCAAGAGGATAATACAAATTTGGATATATAACTACAAGGGGAACTATTTGAGTTTAGGTTATCCATTTTTCCTAAATAAGATCGACTGGTCTAGGATAAATATGATAAAGGTTTATTCACTATGAATAGTGCTTATAGACTACTTATATACTTGGGAAAGGAGAACCTATGGAGGAAAACCTAGCTTCCTAAACTGATTCCTAAAATCAATTTCTTCTAATGGATTCTAATCCATAACAAAATAATGACCATTGACAATTTAAAGAAGAAAGGTATTAAAATACCTAATAGATTCATTATTTATAAATAAGAAACATCCACTCACATTATTCTACAGTGAAAATTTTCTTGGGAGGTTTGGATCCCCATTAAATAGAGATTTATAATGATAAGCTAGAAGATTTGGTTGAAAATTAGAGACCCCGATCCAAATCTTGTTTTCCTATTATGAAGGAACTATGGTCACAAATCCCCCCTCATATTTATTGGATTTTGTGTAAATAATGCAATAAAAAAAATTTCAAAGACTAATATAAAACCCCTATGGAGGTATTTCTATCTCTCTTAAAGCTTCTAGTAGAGAATATTAATACCTGCAAATTCAAAACTATGGAGAACCCCCCAAGACTAGAAGCTCAAAAATTATTGGATCAATGGAATGTTAACTTAAACACCTTCTAAATTGATAATAATAAAAATATGTCAATGGATAATACCAAATGGTCATTACCTTAGGAAGGTTGTCACAAGCTCAAGTTTGATGGGGCTACCAAAGGAAACCTAGGAGTGGCTAGTGGTGGAGGTATTATCATAACTGATTTAGGTACTTTGGTGGTATCCTACTCTAGGATAATTGGTATCAAAAGTAAAAATGAGGTGGAAGCCCAAGAAATGTTGTGGGGCATCAAACTTTCAATTTCACTAAACATTCAAAAGCTTCATGTTGAAGGGGAATCTAAATTAATAGTCAATGCCATGCTTGGAATAATAGACATAGGATGGAAGCTGACAAACTTAATAGGATATATTTAGATGATTTTAAACACCTTAGAAGAGCATAGATTCACTCATATCTAAATTTTGTATTCAATGGTCAATTTAGGAAGTAATAGTGATGGGTGGTGATGTTGGATGACATTTCTAGCTTTACTCAATAGAATTTAAACTTTTTTATAAAATATGGAAATATCCATGTGGTTTAATCTATGTGGGATCATAGTCACTTTCTATATTTTTTTAATAGGAGTAGGTTGATATCATTTGAATAGAGGAAGGACTTCAAATGAATTTGATATGGATTATTCCAAAAACCAAGAATATACTTCCAAGAAGACTTTAATTGATTATAATTTGATGAGGCCTATTCCTCTTGTTCATGAGAATTTATTTATTATACACCTAAAGCTCCCTAGATGGCATGTGGAAAAAATGGAAAAGCTTTGGTCAAACTCTTGGCTTAGTTGGAAGTCAAGGAAACAAATCAAAGTGAGTCATGATGATTGGATGCTTGTATTTCCTAAAGTGAAAAGGGAGGGACATGTGGTCAATAGATAGAATGCTGAGATAGTTAGCTAGATAAAAAAGGACAAATTGGCTAATGATGAAAGTGAGTGGTGTCTATAGAGTGAGTTGGAATAAGGTAAATCATTTAATTACTTACCTTAACTATTATGATTCTAATATTGGCACAAATTGGTGATCAAGGGATAAGGCCAAGGTGAAGCATGAGCATAGTAAAGGTCTAGTTAATCCCTATAATTATTACAAGGTGAGGGGATAGGGTTGATTTTAGCCCTTTTATTATGTGAAAGGCTTAATAAGATGTACCAGTTATATTGGCTATGTTATCACTTGATCTAAGTAAATTTAGGATATTTATTATTTTAGTATGAGAGGTGATATTGTTAAGATTGAGCCATATTCTTTAGAGGAATTTTGCCAAAACCCCACTGTCTAACATACCATTAAGGAGGGGGGAGTGGTCACCTTTCTTGAAGGGATGATTGGGCATGACAAAAAATTATCTTTATAATTCATTGAATCTTGGGAAGAAGACTCCAGAAGGGTATGCATGGGAGGAATTAGCTTTGAGGTTTTATAGGAGGTGATTGGATAGGCTACTAGGCTTCCCACCAAAGCTAAGAAAATCTACCACCACAGTAAGGTTCTAGACCTAGATAATATGGTAATTATTTTCAAGGAAGGGAAAGTAGCTACTAAACTTCATGGGGGTTTCAAGCATGATAAATTTCCAATTTCATGGGGAAAATTCTACCTCATGATAATGAAATATTTCACCCTTGAGCATAGGTATAAGTTTTTTATTACTACCACTTTGCGCTCCTTAATCATTTAAAACATAGATTGGATATTAGTTTTTTTATTTCTTATGTCTTCTTTGGAAAATTTGGTCAAATTGACTAAGGAGCATTGGGCCAAAAAACTAGATGATCACCCTATCCCTATCCATCAAGGCCTTATTTTTAGGTTCTATCACTTATATCTAGCTTTATGTACCCCTAAGCCAATTAAAGTGAGACTTCTAGATGAATCCTTGACTAACCTATCTCTTACCAAGAAAAGTAAGAGCAAAGCATTCAAGGGGACCCCCAAAACTCCATAAATTCAATTTGAGGGGCCCAATTCTATTGAATACAACATTTTTAGAGTTACCCCTCTAATTGATTATCCTACCCATTCCCCTTTATCTATTAGTGGAAAGCACATCCCCCCCATTTAGGAGTTGGGAAAGGTACCCAATAAGAGAATCCAGAATAATTATAAGGAATAAGTCTATGTTCACCCCAAAATGACTAAAAATAGTCCTAAGAATATTGGTGGCACTATGGAGGAAGGAAAGGAGTTGACCCAAGACCATAAACTATTTGTGGATAGTAGGGGAGGTAGTTTAGGTGTTCATAGATCTAGTAGAATTAATAGGAACTCTTATATTAACCCTAAAGATATTGTTATTTCTAATGTTTCTAATTTATTTATAGATGTTAAAAGAGAAATTGATGAAACCCTCTATGAACTAGAATGTGAGGTGGAAAGTATTAGCTACATCCTAGAAATGAATGAGCCCTATTCAAAGGAGATGGAAGAGGACACCAAGGATTACAATGACTAAGAGAAGGGAAAAAACTACTCTCTATGCACTAAGACAACAAAATATATCATGGTGATCAAGACTTAAATGGAAAATATGAATAAGAAATGGAGGATCATGGTTAAATATGTGGCTAAGTCTCTCAAGCATGTGGCTATAGTTTTTGATAGAGTGAAAGACTTTGATAGTAAGGACAAAAATGTTGGTATTAACAGTCTTGGTGACTACAAAGAAATTGTCAAATTCTTAGCTAAGTATGGGACATTTGATAGTCCCTAGTTTCCTATGTTAATGCTACTTTGCTTTTTGTTTTGTCTACTATTTTAATGTTGTGCATTTGATATTAATGAACTATTCTTGTCTCATTTGAAACTTTTTTCCATAGGGGTAGCTTTTTTTTGGTCCCAAGACCTTTTTTCCTACTTTTTAAATTAGAAAAATTAAAAATATTCAAAAAATAAAAATTCAAGACATAAGCATGACATGATTACTATATAACACTATTTACATATGTTATTTATCACATGTTTGGTATATGCCATATAATTTTAATACACATGCATTTCATGTATATTATTTCGATGTAGGTCATACATATTACACATGGACATACATATGTTGAACTTTCCTCTACCTAATGGCCATGTTGATACTAGGGGCATCTATTTCTACATGTTTCACTATTACAGGTTATATATTTTTATAGAATTTTATACCATGTTGAAATACTTATATTACTTACAAATATATTGTTAAGTTATATATTATATAGTGATACATGAATATGATATTATACTATGATTTGACATGATACATATAGATAACATAGACCTGTTTTATTATTTTATGCTTCATAAATGCAATTACTCTCTTTCATGATATGATACTTTGTGCTTATTTATTATGTGTGGCCCTTTGGCCTTATTTGTGACATAATTATGTTCCTTTAGTGTGGCCCTTGACCTTGTTTTATATGGCATATTCAAGTTCCCTTATTTATGACATGTTTATTTCCCCTTGCATGTTTCCCTTGTCCTTATTTATTGCAACATATTAATGTACCTTTTATGTGCCCTTGGTCTTATGTGTGATACTAACACTTGTGATTGTTTATCTTGATAACATTGAAATTCACTTTTATCATGTAGTCTTATTTAGTGATCCTACCATTACATGTTTCATTGATACATCTATCTAGACATGAAACTTAAATGTCATGTATTACATATGTTATATAATGCCTTGATTTACATATAAATTACTATGATGACATACTCTTCACATTTTTATGTGATATAATATAATACTATAATTATACATGATATGATATAATTAACTCTTATTTTGAGATGAGTGACTTACATGACACATCCCTCATCTCAAAAAGGGGGCATAAAATTGGAGTTATCATAGAGACATAAGTCTCTATTAACAAAAAATAATATTAGAGTACATATTTTATAGATTCAAAATCATTCATATATCAAATGGTTTAGTTACATGTAAAATATTAGAACATTGATATAAATTATGTGGTAGAATTCTATGTATATGCACTCAATTTATATGTACTTTAGCATAAATTCATACACATTTGGGTGCATATGCACATAGTTATATAGTAACATGAATTAAGTTTTCAACAGACACATACATTTAAAATATAGGTTCTCAAAATTTATCATATAGATGTAAAGAATTATGTATCAGCTTATACATATTGAAGTGTCATGCTACAAGTTCTTTCCCATGTACACAATTTTAGAGTAATGAGGCATGATAATGGTTCATGCACATACAAAAAAACACAATTTACAATTGAATGATAAATGGTTATCATTCCATTTCACACTTATCAAATTTATGGTCATGATGGGGGAAGGAAATTTATTCATTATATTTTGATCATGTATTATACTCTACATTTAATTATCTCACATGAAACTATAAAATAAATCATACACTCATGATGTGGGAATGAACATTGTTCATTCCCTTTTGATCAAGCATTTTGTTTACATGGAGTTATATCGAGTGAGATTATACAATCTAATCTATAATCCATATATATTGTTTAATTAAGTTTATTTTAGAGAATATAAAATGATGTTTCCCTCATTAAATGAATAGTTATCTAGGTTATTACATTGTGTACTTCTCCCCATATACATGATAGTTGGGGCATGTTGTATTTCAAACCCATGAGTCTTACAAATATTTTGGGCACAATCACCTAATTTTTCCATGTGATTTAGCAAATATTCATAATTTTATTTAATTATTTAACAAATAGGTTTCATATACAACAATTTGAAATGGAAATATGGTTTTCGCCAATATACAAGTGTATTCTTACCTTTGCTCTTTCAAAATTTTTAAAAAAAGTTTTAGATTAAAATTTTCAATCTAAGGGCATTCGATACACATAATTGTAGGACTTTTTTAATTTATTTAATTAAATAATTTTATATTCACATGAAATAAAAAGTGTGTAGTACACACTTAGGTATATTTTATCCTTTTACTATATCTATTCCATTACTAGAAGAAAATTAGGAAATTTGTGGATACTAATATCTGGTTTTCATTACTTTCCAATGATAAGCTTGACACACATTTACCACACATGGATTGAGCACACAAACATGGTCCTAATCCAACATTATATCACATTTTCATGCTAATTTATGATTTGAACCTTTTTTTCTACTATTACACACATATAAGTACCTCATTTTCTATTTTAAACTTATTGAATATCCTTCATAGACATCTTCAAACCCTCATTTAATTCCACCTTTATACAAGTTAGTATTTTTAGTTTTTATCATTATCTCTTGTAAATAATAAACCAAAATGGTTAGAGCCAACCCTCTCCTATAAATAAATAATTTTTAAGATCAAACATTTCCTTAGGGTTGACCCATCTTCCTTATGTGTTGATGGTGTGAAAAATTACCAAATTGTACTTATATAAAAACAAATTAAGTTCTCATTTGATAGAGATTTGTCACATATTTGGTACATATTTATACACTATTTCACATTGATAAAATATGCCCTATTATATAAAATATAAAATTTAATATTTATGGCATCTCAATCTTGTACATTTGAAAAATATAAATTAGGGCTCTAGCCTTTAGTTTTATACCTCCCTAATGCCAAAAGGTTCACATTCACCATATAATTGTGCATAAATACTTATATATTAGTCTGATCTATATCATTTTGATGATTGAGGTATCATTTACTACACATAGTGATTAAAACCTGATAAACATCCTTCATTGTTAGTTTTAGATCCATACCTATTTTCTAGGCTTTTGAACACTACCAACAACAAAGGGACACTAATTTTGATGATAGTGCCCACATCCTTATATAGTATCTATTAGAAAAAATTCAACTAATTTATAAAATGATTGAAACCCATGGGTGAGTCTAATTGTCTTATTGAACACTACCATGCTATATTTTCAAAAGGTGTTGTTAAATACAAGTCTAAGCCTTCTCATTCTTCATCTATAAAATACTAAGCAAACACCTACCAAATCTAAATTGATAAACTACATAAGAACTATATTTTACCATATTCATCCTTATTTTCATATCAATCATAGAAGAAACCATATGACAATATAAAGCATTCAAATATGAGTCCATGAGTGATATTTATCAAATTACAAGCTAGATCATTGCATGTATCTTCATATAATATATTGCACCTTGTGTACACAATGTATCAAACATATGGGATAACTACATAAGTATGAGGCCCTCCTTAGATTATTGGATATGTAATAAATTCCCATTGACAAAGGGGGTATTTTGGTTAGCTCAACACTATTATCCCATGAACCCATTTTTTTGGAAACTCATTGTAAGGGTGAAGAAGGGTGAAGAGTTAGGCTTTGATCAATTAATAAAGAGTGAAAACCGTATCTTAGATATAAATAAATCAGTAAAAAGGTGACCAAAAACATATAATGGTGAACTTGGTCACACTAAATCCATTCATTATTTTGTACTAGACATATACATCACAGTCAGACACTAATAGTGTCCATAACCACATAAGTATAATTTATAAAATTTGAAGATTTATTCAAAATACTAATATTCAATATTTTAAATGTGATTATATTTAAATATATATACACACATTAAACCAATTAATTACCATTTTTTATTATTTATTGAAATATCTTTACATAACTATACTTTACTATTTTTAGCAATCTCAATTATATAAATTTAGAATGATATCTATCTAAGTTTTCCATTAATTGGGCTTCTATAGATTAGTTTATCACCATTAAGTTATAAATATCTATATATTTATTAACCAGATGTCCCCACAATCTAAATTTAGGTTTAAACATTTGGTGAACCTGACCATTGGTCTCAAAATCCTAAATTTACCTAGGGATTTCTATTTTTGTAATTTTTGATTACTATAAATTGTTGTTTCAATTTATCAATTTTATATTTATAACTAATTGAAAATAGTAATTACAAAATTAATTTCAAATGGAAGATAAGAAAGTAATATTCAATCATCTCAATAACAACAAGACCTTAATGGATGCATTTTTTATGTTACAAGAGTTGAAATCAATAAACATGTTAAGGCTAAGGTATCCTCACCTAGTGATGGGGCATCTCAGGAGGTAATAAAACTAATTCCAATACAATAACCCTTCCCTTGAGTACATCATGACTTACTACATCCAATGGGGGTAGGGGTCATGTATTTACAATAACTTTCCCTTAAATAAATACTACTATTACTAAATTCTCCATGCTAACCATGGAAATTCAACATAATTACTGATTTTAATACCTATATCATATCAAACCATGGGTACACCTCCTTTGGTGACTTCTCAAACTTCAAACCTTAGTGTTCAAAATGTGCAATATCCTATATAAACTATTAAGCATTTAAAAACTAAGGTTACTAATATTGACCAAAATTCTATGAATTCACCTTATGATATTGATTCACAAGAAATGTTACATAATACTCTTTCACCTTAAATATATTTCACCCTTTGCCAACTATTTTTGTTACACCCAAGTTCACATTTTATGATGGCAAGGGTGATCCTAAAAAACATCTTTGATATTTCTATGTAACATATCTTGATTATGCTCCCAATGGTAAAATTTTGACTAAATTATTTACAAGGAATGTCAAATCCTATGATTACAATGGTTCTATGATTTACCAATCCAATTAGTGAGATCATTCAAACCTCTAGCAAATAAATTACTAGAACATTTTTCTAGAAACATCACTAAAAAGATGTCATATGCTTAAATTGGAAATATCAAATAAGGAACCAATCGATATATCAATGAATATGTTTTTAGATATAAAATAATGATTGTCAAAATGAAAAATCCAATGGTAGATAAATAACTTTGAAATATTCAAGAAAAGTTTGCTTTCCCCACTAGATGAGTCCATTATTTTCAAAAATTTCAATTTTTTGATGGATTATGCCATATTGTTTGATATTGTGAAATGAATCTATTTTCATTAAACAAGATTAAGTATGTAGCAAACACACTAACTACATCAAATAATAAATTTCATATCAAACTGAGTTGTAAGATGAAACTTATAGAAATTAAAAATTAAAAAATAATAATGGTTAACATAGTGTCATAATAACCTAATCAACACATATTATACAATCCACCTAAGAGATAATTTTCATGCTTACCTGAGTATCTAGAATCTTTACTTTGTAATATTTTGGATTCTTATCTCATATCTCTCCCTCATCCTATATAGATTGATATGAGTTGAGCTCTACTTAAAGGAATGATGCTAACACATATTATGAGTATCACCAAGGCCCTAGGCATTATAAAAACATATTTTATACCTTGACACATAAAATTCAAGACTTTTTAGATGAACAAAAGATTACCTTCGATGATACTCTAAAGGATTCATGTTCACAACCTGGTAATTAGTAGAATAAAAAAATATTAACAATCCTTTACAAGATCATTCTAAGAAAGATCCAAAAGAGCAAATGACATAAAACTCACATCCTCCTCCATCACATTATGGGCATCCATTATATGGTATTATTGTTAATTTTACATGCACATTACCTCCTATGGTTTAGATAACCTCTATTACATCTGATGATGATGTAATATTAGATGATGAATAAGATTTTCATTCATTAGTTATTCAAACATACTTATGCCATCAACATATATATAGTTTTATGATAGATAATAGTGATAGTGATAATGTATGTACTATGAAATTAAATAATTTCGGATATACACATGATGATTTATACCCTTCAAAAAAAACTATTAGATAATTTTATGGGTCATCACAACACATTATTGGTGAGATTGATTTATCTTTATAGGTTGGTCCAACATATATGGTTACCACCTCATTTGTTATACCATATACAAGAGTATTTTATATTTTTTTTTGATGATATTGGATACATAAACTTTGTGTAGTACCTTTCAAAATGCATGTGTGTATTAAACAAATTCATACTAACATAATGGTCATAGTTCATATAATTTCATATGAACATCCACTTGAACAAGAAATAATTAGATAGGTAATTATCAAACCTACTAAGGTTAATCATCCATAAAATGGTAAGAAAAATTTAATACCTTTTCCTATATATCCCATACTTGAGATTACTTGACACTAGAGACACACACTGGATTCTATAAAATATTCCTCTACACCTACACAACATACTTAGTTACGTAGAATAATTAAACATGTTCTAATTACAACTAATCCAAATAAACCATAGTGAACTCAATTATGGGTTACATAAACCACTAATTTTTATATTTTTTATTTATGGCTATGAATTCCTATTACACATACCTAAGACACCACAAATTCTATAGATACAAATATGACTTCTATGCATGTTCTTTAGCAGTTCCACTAGTTTTAACTACCATATTTTGATCTTGAAGATACATAAGAGAATGAATTGGATGGGATAATAGGATATAATTTTTATTATCAAATATTCCAAATCCAAAAAAAAAATTAAAAAAAACATTCAAATAAATTTAAAAATACAAAAATATTCAACATTCCTAGATTTTACTAGATTGTTTTATGTTATTAGATAGAATTTAATTTAATTATTATATACACATGTTTCATGCATATTTGAGTGTGATATAATAATACCCATACACATGATATATGAATTTTTAGATATTGGACCTTTCCTCTACTCACATCATATAATATGTTGGGGCATTTATTTATTTGATCACAATTAATATAGGTTATGTATCCTTTATGATCATTTCCACATTTATCATGTTTGAGATTATATTTATAACACATGGATATATCCATGCTCATATATTTCATATTGTACTTGATATTCCATACTACATAACAATTTTTTATTACATATATGTAAGTGCTAGTATAATATGCTTATGTTGGTTATTTTTGGTTCATCTATTTTTAACTTCCCTAACTATATTTCATTTCTCATTATTTTCTTGATTTTAGAACATTTTAATGAGTTCCTTATATATTTTTCCCTATTCCAATTAAAATTGATTAGGCATTTATATATGTCATTATATATCTATTTAACATTTTAAAATGTCATTCAATTCTATTATGTGGTATTTGAACATGCCCCTTGTATGAAGTCTCCTAGGACCATTAATTTGCATTATATTGAGTGATCTTATGTGTGTGATTGATTTTTTGTTGACATTTTATTATTACACTCCAGACATTACCATGATCTATATCAAGCATTTTAGGACATGATGTGATCATATACTATGATCATAATTGATATATCAGCTTTTAAATGTTATCCCTATATACTACATGGTTCATACATATACCACACAACTACCTTCTCATTTTGAAGTAAGGTACCTACCAGTTTATATTTCCCTCACCTTAAAACGGTGTACAATTTTAGTGGGGGAATGTCATAGAATGCATGAACTCCAAATTTTCATAATTATCCAAATTTTAGTGGGTTCATGTCATAAAGTAATGACCCCCACACTTATATATATTCTTAGTTTCTAGATTGTAATGGGGGAATGTCATAATAAAATGACCTCAAAAATATTATACATTCTCATTTTATAGATTATAGTGAGGGAACGTAATAATAACATGACCACAAAACTTATACATATTCTTTGTATTTACATATTTTAGTGAGGGAATGTCTTAAATTCATGGCCTCCACACTTGCATAATCTCCATTTAGTTTCATGATTTAGATATATAGTTGACTTGGAATCCTATACATTACACTAATTTTTCATAGATTTGAAGCATAGTTTTTTAGGTTTATGGCACATATAGTACATATTAGATATATTATATGTGTATATGCCATGATATTTCACAAAAAATTATAAAACTCACCAATTATACTAATCACTAGGATGCATCAATTACATAAATATGTATTATATCAAGCCTTTTCTACTATAAGAGTTATTTAATTATATAGGTTGAGGTGATTAAAATATTAAAACTTATAAAATTTAGATACTATACTTATTAAATCATCCTATATCACCACTCATGATATTATATATTCAAACTTGAGTTATGTGATTGAGATATAATGATCTCAATGGTCATATCACAATTCATCCTTATACTAGATTAGGGGAATAATATCTTATAATATCCCTCTTCATATCTCCAATGTCTAGTTCTAAACCTTATATATCTCTAATGCTTAATAAGGAAGTATCTATACCAAGTTAAAGAATCAAGAGGTAATATGGTCGCATCAACACATAGGTGTACTCCTTCGTTTCTCTCTTTCTTTCCAAAAATTTAAATTATTTCAAATTTTAGATTATATGGATTATGTTATAATATAACATGATTTTTTTTATAGTTCATACATAATTAAATCACTTGAAGTGGCCTCAAATATAGGTAAGGTGTATTATATAGACCCAAGTACATATTTATGTCCTTTAAACTAGTAATTTCATATTTATGCATTGACATATTAAATGAGGAGAATATAGATAATAAAAATTAATATTTATAGGCTATCCATCTTACACATTTGAAAATATCAATCATGGATATACCCTTTAGTTTTAGACCTCCTTATTGAGAGGATCAGACTCACCATTTTATTATGCCTCAATGATTATATCTCATTTTGATCCATATCTTTATGATGACCTAGGTTTCTTACATTATGCATTAATCTTAAAACCTAATCAACATCCATCATTATTAGTTTCTCAAATCCATACCTATTTTTTATCCTTCTGGACACTACCATGCATAGAGGGACACTACCTCCAATGATAGTGTCCTAATCCTTATCTAGTGTCTAATAGCCAAAATTAATCTAGATTTAAAAATTATTGAAACCTATGGGTTACCCTAATTATCTTATTGAAATATAGCATTACATATTTTTAAAAGGTGTGGTAAAAATACAAGTCTAAGCCTTCGCATTCCTCATCTATGAAATACCAAAAAAATATCTACTAAATATAAATCAATCAACTATATAAACACTATATTCTATCCTATTTGTCCATATTTTCATATCAATCATATGATTAGTCATACCACATGTCTAAATCATTCAAATAGTAACCCATGAGTTATATTGGTTAGATTACAAGGTAGATCATTGCATACATATTCATATAGTATATTACACCCTTGTGCACACACATTTTAGTAAATAGGGGTGAAATAAATAAGTTTGAGGCCCTCCTTGGATTATTGGTTATGTAATTAGCACCCATTTATAGAGGGGTATTTGGGGTATCTTGACACCATTAGCCAACTAAGACATTTTTAGTAAACTCATTCCAAGGGTGAAAAAGGGTGAACAGATAGGGTTTAATCAATCAATGAAGAGTGAAAATCTATATCCAAGATATAAATACATTAAAAAGGTGACCAAAACCCTAAAATGACAAATTTTGTCACATCCATATCTATTTATTATTATATACTAGACACTTGTGTCATAATTAGACACTAACATTGATGGTAGTGTCTAGATCTGATAGTAGTGTCTACAACCACAAAAGTACAATTTATAGAATATGATGATTGATCCATAATACTGATCCTACATATTTTACACTTATTTCCAATCCATATTTATTTATTTATAATAAACCATTAATATACTATTATTTATTTAAATATATTTTAATAGTTTTACTTTATTATTTTTATCAATCTTAGTTGTATAAATTCATAATTTTATTTATCTAATTTTTATATTAGTTGTCCTACTGTAGATTAGTTGACAACCTTATGTTAGAATTATTTCTATATTTATAAACCATAAATCCCCATAATATAAATTTAGGGTTAAGCATATTATTCCTAAATAGTCAATCTACCACTAGGAGTAGTCACAATCCAAGTCTTAAGTACACTAAAAACAATTCAAAAAAAACATTTTCAAGTATCATATGTAAATAATTAGCTATATACATATAATAAAGTATCCAAATTTCACAGTCAAACTAGGTTAGATAACTACATGTGGCTTGATATATGCCACCATAGTATTGAATATGTAGTAAATAGTTAATCATAAATGGGGATCATTGGGGTTAGCTCAACCCATTACACTTTTTTAGTATGCATATTTCTTACCCTCTTAACTAAACCTAAGGTTTTAAGGTGTAGGCTAATTTTTGGAGTTGTGTGCATGATCAAGGTTAGGATTAATTATTATAGAGCTAACAAAGATAAGTGAATGTGATCATATTACTATCGTCTCTCATTGATACATAGGTCATTATTAATCAACACAATCTAGTATTGATTAGTGACACAAAATCTAAATTTGAAGAAAATAACCCTATGAAAACATAGGTATAACTATTTAATTAGATGAATCACATTCCTCACCTCATAATTCAGGTGATTTACCATAAATGTGAAGGGATCACCTCATATCAAAAAATAGTGATCATGTTAAATGAGGAGGAGGACATTAGTCAGACCATTTTGGAGGTGGAATCCCTTTTGGATAAAAAAAACAAACACCTAAAGTTACCAATCCCTATTTTAGTATATGAAGAGGCTCCTAGTGTTGCTTACAAGAGAGGAGGGGACACTAGAATCCCACTTAAAAAAAGTTAGGAATGAGGTTTTTCAAGGTGAGAAATTTTTTTGGGAGGACGTTCCCAATATGAACTTGAAGGGTAAGCTGAAGGAATTGGAAGGGAGATTGAAGGGTCTAGTGAAGCATCAAAGACATTAGTAAGGAAATCAAAATTGTTAGATAATTTATCCCAACCAAAGTTGGAGTTAGTAGTATGGGAGGAAAGGTTTGAAACAAAATATTGATCATGTTAAATTCTAATCTTGAGGCAGGCTCAAAGAGGATATGATCTATAAAATCCTTATGATGAAATTTAGAGGAAGCATAATGAGGATGTGAAAAATATGAAGAGGGCTAAAGTGTCTACGATTAATTAATCTCTCAAAAATCCATAAAAATATAGAACAATGCGAGGGCCTAGTAAAAAGATAAGAGGAAAAATGACGAATAAGGTGGATAGTAAAAAGGAAGTAGTGGATGGTATCAAAAAGAACAAAAATATCAAGCATACTACTAAGGAGGAGATGGAATACTAGTGAGGTAATATGATGGTATCAAGTACTATCTATTTTATATTTTACTAGGTTGGGTTTCTTACTAATTATAAGGTAGCCTTAAGTAGGTTTTAGTTGTCTCCTTAGTGGGATGCATGTTTCACTTTGTCCCTGTTAGATGTTTCTTGTTTGATTTTTTCATTTACATAAGGGTTATGGCATCCCTTAAAACCCATTTGTTTACCTTTTATAAAAAATTATAGTCAACTTAAAAAGTTAAATAGTCATCAATTTTTTATCCCTACTATATTTAGAATATGCCACTTTTCAAATAATTATAATTAGTTTTAATATTTTTACATTTAGATGTATTCTTAAATGTGGTATCTATAAACTTGAATTATATTGTAAAATTTATATCCTATTAAGGTTACAAAACCAAATCAGAGTAAAATATCTTACTACTTTTAAATTATATTCATCCAAAGTAGATGTAATTTTAAATGTAATTGAAACTATTTTTGGACCAAGTATGATATGAATCTCATTATATATAATTAATGAAATGGATGAATTAATATTATTGAAGAGTTCCTTATCATATTAAAGTATTTTTATTAGTTTCATGCTATAAACATTATGTTCATGGGTGTTAGTAATCTAAAAATTAGAGCATGCATGCCATATATATGACGTTTGAGAATAAAAGGATCTAGGTATGATGAAAAATATTTAGTTTTATCCTTTAAAACTATACTTGTGACATTATCCTATTTAGGTATATCTTGATTTTGAACTTCCTTCTTAAGAATTCTTTCTTGTTTAACCTACATTTCTTTTTGAAACCTTTATTTTCGCTGATTATTTTTTTGTAGCTTCTCTTTTTTTAACCTTTCTTATTTTAATTATTCCATTTGTAAAATTGCTTTTTCTACTTGTTCATTTTCTATCCTTTGATTTTAAAGTCATTACTTTTGTAACTTTTACTTTTCAAATTATTCCTTTTGTAACATTGCATTTTCTAATTGTTCCTTTTATAACCTTTGATTTTTGAACTGTTCCTTTTGTAACCTTTGATTTTTGACATATTAATTTTGAAATATTTATTTATGTGATAAAATATTAAAAATATTGTTTAAATTCTATTGTACTAATAATATGTCATTGTTTCCTTTCCTTTTCCCCTAAAAGATTGTGGCTAAATAGGAATTTTTTATTAATCCATTTTTGTTGTATATTATTATCCTAATATTATCTAGCTTAATATGTATGAATAGAGTATGAGATAAATATTTACCTAAAATATTGAAGTTTAACTTGAGTACTTTATGATTTTTCATATCACCCATGATTTTATTGTCATCATTACTATCATAATAGTCTGTGACCATGCCATCTTTATTTTATAAATTCACCACTAAAATAATATTATAAATAGGCTTTGAATATTATATTTTTTTATCTCATGGTTCATGTTTTGTAGTTTATTTACAAATTTAGACATTAAAATTAACATTTAATGCTAAAAAATGCACTTGTTACCATCCCTTATGCACACTTAACCTAGGCTCAATTTCATGGTTTTAAACTACTATTATTCTAATTGTTTATGGATGTCCATCTATCTAAATTAAATAATGATACTAAATGATCTTATTCCTAATTGTAATAAACTTAGACTAATAATTTGATTGATTCAAACTTCTATTTTGATTATCTCTATTCCTTAGATGAAATTTCTCCTTTAGGACAATCCCATAGGAGGATTATGTTTGAATCCATTGATTTAAAATCCCATAGGAGTATTATGTTTGAGTTAATTGATTTATTCCTCCCACCAATTAACAATTAGTTTCCCAAATCAAAATTCATCCAATTGGGTCATTATTCATATTTCACAAGTCCAATTTGAGGAAATCTAAAAAGTTCCATTATATAATCACATTTTGTATCCCTTTGAGGGGATTCCATTATGAAAAACACTAGATATTATGTAAATACATATTGAGAGGAAAGTACCTATTCTTACAAAATTCGAGTCCACATAACCCAAGAATAATTGAGTTAGGTTTGAATACAACAACAATGTCACAAGCCATATATTTAAGAACACAATCACAATATGATTGCACTAACATATGAAATTTCACTATTATTATACACACACCATAGTAGCATGGGGAAATTCATGGAATTTTATCCTTCTTCAAATTATTGGTATGTAGGTAACACTCAACACATTGGGTGTTAAGGTTAATAAAAACCCCAACCCCTTAACCATTTCCCCTTTTTTATAATTATTTTACCATCTTGTCATTGATCTAGGATTAGAGTGAATGATAAGGCACACAATTACTCTTTTATTGAAGTAAATACATCAAATAAACACACATGATTCGTAGGTAAAGGAACATATTTTTGAAATTATATAGAATATAAAACCCTAAAAGATGAAGCCACACCCTATAGAGTAATGAAGACCAAATCGTGTAACCTTATCCTAGGATAACATGGAACCCTATTTCTAATTAAAAATAACCTCACATATATTCAAACTCAATTTCACATTTATTGTTATAGTCTTGTATACCCAAGTTCTAGCTAAGTCATTTATTTCTTAGTACTTTTTTCTTTTAACACATTTATTAAAATAGTAATTTGAAACCAATTTATTTATTATTATTATTTATGTTATGTATTATTATTTACTCAGTAATTTGTCTTAATTATATTAAACCCATTCAATCCAAGTTTAGAACAAATAATAAGTTATGATTTGTTCCTTTTCCTTTTTAGTATTTGATTATGCTGGTTGGTGTTTTGACATGGGTAGTAATAGGTGGGTGTTTTTAATCCCTGTCTCTCTTGAAATGATAAATTCATGAAAAAATTTCCCCATGATATTGGTTATTAAGGATTGGTACATAGGTTAAGCTAGTTGTCTCATTGTGACCATTCCATTTTAAGGGGTGTTAGTGAAACTGACTCCTAATGATGGTTTCAGCTATAAAAACTATGAAACTTGACTAGTCCACCATTAATCTATTAAAAATTATAAAATTATGGAGGAATATATTCAAAAATAATGATTTAACATTGAAATCATATTTATATCAGTCCTAAACTAGCACACTTGTTAAAATAAAGAATAAAAGAAAGGGGAAAAGGGAAGAAAAATCATGTTTTCATAGAGATGAAGTTCTAGTGTTTAAATGAATAAATATCATAAAACTAATAATTAATTAATCAATACCTAATAAAATTATATATAAATTATGGTGTGAGAATTTAGAGAGAATTTTTTGTAAATGAAGAGTAACAATACTACCATTATAAATGTCTAAGAAATGACCATTTGATTGCACAACAATCTGAATATCAAGATGTTTCTTATTGATTAGCAATGATGAAATTTACAAAAGCCATTCATATACAAACTTCCTATTCATAACAACAAGAAAAAAACTACACTAGGAAATAATGAAGATTTATTGGTATACTAACTATGCATAATCCAAATATGTCCAGTAAACTAATCTATTAAAATCTAAAGGGAGCTAGCTAGGCATAGTCTTTCTAATCCTAAAAAGACAAGCCTTAATATAATGCATGAGTTAATATTATATAGACACATAGGTCAATGGATTTCAAATCAAAATTCACCCAACAATGGGGTAGTTATATAAATCATGAATGTGATGGGGAGATGCAAATGAGGAGGTAGTGGGGATCTCTAATAGATTGGAAGAGTGCATAGGATTTGTGTAGTTAACACCATGCCTTGATTGAATGTTGATAGCTAAATGTAATTGGGGTTGCTTTAATATTTCAAAATTTCATGCCTATGTACAACTAATTACCATGCCTCTTTAAGGTTGAGTTTGTATTTTTCCCTTCATGTGATCCCAATGTTCATGCCAAGACCATGATTCATGCTTCATTCATGATTCTCAATTTAATATACCACATTTTTATTAATGTCTCTACCCAATATTATATTTAATTCCACAATTTTTAATCATTTTTATGGGAAACCATCTGCAAATTGATTTTATGAATTAAATTAGATGTGTAGTCTCTTCTCAAGTTTTAATAACTAAAAAGACTATCAATGTTAAACTAGTGTCCTACTAAGATGGATTGTTAACATGTCCTTCATTGGTAGGGTCTTGCCAAGTGGCATCTCCTTTATATTATACTACATGGTTGGCGATTCATGTTTTAACTATGTTTCAAATTTGATGTATTGATATCATGCCATATGATGCAATATCACTCACTTGGAGCTTTGATGGGATTGTAAGATTGTATTGACCACCTTGGGCCTCCTTAATAGTAATATGTTTCCATGTGGAAGCATCCTAACAATCCACTTGCCTTTGGGAATTTGATTTGTAAAAATATATTTGGGATAATGGGTCATTAGGATGGTGCCACATGGTGGCATCCCACTAATACACTTGACCATAGCACTTTTCTTTGTATAGACTCAACTAGGATAATAGGTCATAGGGATTTTTTGACTTGGTAGCATCCTACTAATTTGCTCACCTAAGGATTATTTTTGAGTTGGAGGAATTTTGGGAAAATATTAAATCACTTAAGTCCCAAATAGTGGTATAAATATTCCAAATAGATCTAGGTAGACTTTTAAAGAAATGGACCAAGTCCTACAAAGCAAAAAACTAACACACGCCTCTTTGTAGAATCGGTAAGTGTCAAAAGACTTTTCAAATGAACCCAGACCAATAGGAGATATAGGAAATAACCATGTGACATAATTATTCTATTTATTAGGTTTTTATGCATACCAAATAATAATTAATGATATTGCCTCTAACATTTTAGGATATCTATGGAAATGAAGTTCCAATCCAGGGCATGAGTTATAGATATACAGTTAAAACAACTATTTGGTGGAATAACAAGTTGATATTATAGGTTATTTAACTAGGTTTATATATGGATGTATGAAATATTAAATAAATAAAACATTAAGTGAGTTATATGGGTGTAGAGTTACTGTCTGGTGGGTAGATCTCAAGGAAACTCAAAAAAGAGAGAAAGGTAAGGTAGAAAATAAGTCTCTATGTTCTTGAAAGGTCACTTATAAGGTTGTTTCTTTGGTGTAAAAGTGTCTCCAGACCAATGTTTTCCATTGTATCTATTACACACTTATGAACAAGAATGAATAGTAGTCTAGGGAAATAAGTACAAAAATATTAGTAATCTCAACTAAAGATTTCTCTCCTTAGATTTGTTATTGCACACCCTTATCTGAGAGGTTACATCTCAGACTAGGAATTTATCTAGATTATCTAAAGTACACACCTAAAATACTATACTAAAAGGAAATAATACTACACACCTTAGATTATCAACTCAATCTATACTAATTTCTTAAACTAACAAAATTTACCAATCTTCAATAGTTATTGCACATCTAAGATCATCATTAATCAATTAAAACAACTAAATTTATCTATAATGTTAAAACACTTTAAAATTAATAAGTTGATACAAACAAAGACGCTAAAATTTCAATAACATAGAAAAGGAAGAAGAGAGAACAAACAAAATTTCATGACAATTAATGACTTGATTTTTTCTTGTATATTGATAAAAAAATACAACCCTTTAAAATAGGTTTTTAAAAGTATTTAAATACTTTTGGAATGGGTTTCCTCATCCTCCAAATATAACAAAACCTCAATTTACATTAAAATTAATAGAACCTAAGTTCCAGTTCAATACAAAATTATATGTTATAACTCGTAGATTATAACAGTCATGTAATGTGTGCATACTAGAAAAAAAATAGTTAAGTATAACATGAATGTAAACACAAATGTATTTAGTTCAAATAAATACATGCAAATTTTGTATATAAAATTATCCCTTAGATAATGCTTGATCGACAATTGCATGGCACTACTCATTTTTGTGGTTAGAACTAAAGTTATATCTGGAGCTAAACTTACTAAATTGAAAACAAATGAAGGGGTAGGTGGTGTTGAAACTATCACATTAGGTGGATTCTAGGATATTTAAATAGTATATGGTTTCTAAAAAAACCTTTTGGCCTATAAATCTTGATAGTGTTTATATCCACTAGCATGTTGCACCTATACTATGCTCATGTCTAGAAGAGATGGTCTCTCACACTATCCTCTTATGCCATCAACATTGCATGCTCAACTTGGTATCTCAAAAGCTTAATCAAAATTTGTTTACTTTAGTGGCCTTCTTCCTCTCCAAACTCAAATTTTACTCAATATCTTCTAAAGTTAATCCTTGTAAACTCTACTTGAAATTATCTAAAGTTTGCTATAACATTTGGTCAAATATAGACTTGACTACCAATTTTCTAGTGTTATCCCATACACATGTTAACTCTAGTTCATTCATAATTTTCATTACATGCTTATCTTACTTGGTGATATTTGTAACTAAAGCATCAACAAAAGTTACCCATTCCTAGGCTTCTTGGGTCCTAATAACTACTAGATTTAACATATTTGTTGCCTCTATAGGGGAAATCATATTAAGATGGTTGAATACCTTATTGGTATTATAAAAAACCAAAAAAATCATCCTATTCTCATATTCCTTTATAACCTTAAATAATTTAGTTGTTGTAGTTTCCTAAGGAGCCAATTATGCCCTCAAATAATTAATAGTATCTAGTATCTCATATATCCTCAATGCTGCATTTTGAACATCTTATTCAATCTGAGAGGGAACATGGATTACTTATTTTTGTTCCCGAAAGGTCTTCAATTATTTTTCCAACTCTTTTCTTTCTTTATTTCCACCCTCATGAATGGATATCAATACTCTAGAGTGGGTCTCCATATAAGACTTAAATTCCTCAATGAAAGGGGATTTACCCTTCTTTAAGTCTTGCCACTTTGAAAGATAATATATCTTTTCTCTTTCTTATAGAAATTAAAATATTCCCAATGTTATCCTCTATCTTCCTCTTCCTCACCCTTTGCATGGAGCTAGTTTAATTGTCAGAGAGTGATGTCATAGTGGGCATCTCAATGATATTCAAGTATAGCCTCTTAGAAGTTGATTTTCCTAATTCCTTGGACTATTTTGGAAGTGTCAAATTTGATGGGTCTAATGGATATGATTATTTTTGTGTATATTTTATAGGCTCAATCTTAGGGTCTAGTTTGGGCATTGAAGGTCATATTATTTTAGACTAGTCTACATGTCATAGATGTGGCAATGGATGGATAATGTAGACTGGATTATTATTTGGAGCTCTTATATTGGCCACCACTATTGTGGTGTATAATACTAATAAGGATGTAATTGGTGAACTCAATTTAGTGTATTATCTCAATTAGATGTTGGGATAACTAGTGGTATTGGAAATAGAAGTGGAGATTAAAGGAGTAGTTGTAGCAACAATTGGGAAAATAAGCCCAAATGGAGGTGATGACATAAAATTAAAATAAGAGACAATTGGTAATAAAATAATAGGAGGTTTACCATGAATTTCCATCTAGACTTAAAGATATAAATATTTTGTAATTTTTGATATGTTATTTGTATAAGTATAGATATGAACAAATAATTATATGTCATAGAGTCTATTCTTGATGTATTTAGGGTTTGGATCCCATAAATCTCCATTGTGTCTATAGATAATCCCCATGGCCACACCTAAAATATTTGACATCATATAAAAGTTACCACCTTGGTGCCTCTTATCTTTGTGCAGTATAAATTATTGGAAGTGGGTGTTAATAATCTCCCCCAATACAAATGTACATTATGAGGAGATCAAAAGGTCAAGTAGTGGTAGTAATTCAAAATGAAGGAAGTGGATGCTCATGTGGCCATATAAATGGTTTAATGGTTCCATGCCAATGCAAATTCCCATCTAAAATATAGTGATGGGCACAAGATTCTTAGTGACCTTTTTGAGATAAAATATATCTCTAATAAGAAGCCATTTTCACACTATTTGTTCCAAATTATTTCTCTTTTTCCAACTAGCCATGATATGCAAATCAAAGGTAGAATATGGAATGGGTAAATGTAAGTACCTTAGAAAGCTTTGCCTGATTTGTATGTGATGATAGTGTTAGTTTTTATGTAGTGTAGGAACCCATCATTTTCAATCCTCCCTTTGAATAATAAATCCTATAATAATTCAATACATGGCATGACTTTAGGTTTGGCATCTGCATAATGGAGTGTTTGGCATTTGAAGGGAAATAGGGTAGATTAACGTATTGATCCTCTATAGAGATGCCTTATTTGTAAGTTAATGGGTCAATTCTCTATATGACCTCCCACAAATTTGGGTAATTGGCATTATATACCATCAAATACTATTGCATAAAAAACTATATTCATGTATTATGTTGAATCTTTCATGGAGAATTTGGATAGATATTGCAGTCCCCTATATTCTCTAGAAGAAGATGCCATTATTATTTCCAAGTGATTTTATAGTTTGAGATCTTAGTTATGGTGGATTTGTAGTTTTTTTATGTGAATTATATGGTATCTACATGTTTCTAGGGTTTTGAATACATAAAATGTAATATATGCTTGAGCTTGATAACAATCAATGTGTGTGGATTTAATTAACAACTCAAAGTTTTAGCCTTTAAGAATTCATGTGATATTAATCACCAACATTTACAAGATTTTCACCTTCAATTAATTTGAACTTGACCACCTTGGCCTAGTGGGCATGCCAACTATGATGTTTACTCATTCGATGGGTGCCATGGTGATATTCTTTGACACATATCACTATGTGGTTTAGTCAAGAGTCATAATTTACATTTAGGTTGAATCATCTGATTTGGTGAGATGAGAGATATAAATGAAAGACTCTAAATACCTAAATGTTCTTTAGGGATATTATCATTCAGGAATATTCATTAGAGAAAGTTATTGAAGGTGTGATTTCTAATCAAAAGTTTTTGAATACCTAAATGTCTTTCAAGTAGATTGTCATTTGATAAAATTCATCATAAAAAGTTGTTGAAGAGAAATTTACCAAACTAAAGTATCCAAATGAAATATATTGAAGAGAAATTTATTGACTGAAAGTCTCCAAAGAATATTTTGTCAACATAAATTTGCTAACCAAAAAGTTTTGAGTAAAAATTCTGACCAAAAGTTTCTAAAGAGAAAGTTCTTGAAGACCAAAATGTAAAAAATCAAAATGTTCATAATGTAGAATAAGCGATCACAAATAATTAAATCCAAATACCTATCATACATAGTAAACTTCCACAATTTTCATTAATAGATTAGTTCCAAAAAGTCATTCTAATGAAAATAGGTTGTAAGAGGAAAAAAAATATAACAAAGGTGATTTAATACCAAATATCCTCATATATCCATAGATAATGGAAGATACGAAACATACATATATGACCATATGATGAGAAAGCCTTCTAAAAAATAGGTTTCCACTTGTCCACAGAAAATCCAAGTGGGGTGTGTTTAAAACAAATGGAGACTCACAAGGTTAAATACTCTTGAATTTTTAAGAACATAAAATCTATGGTTTTAGAATCTCGATATCAATCATGAACCATGCTATAAAATAAATTATTATAGAAAGAGATTATGGATAACTTCATACAACATACTTAATTTACCCATACATTGGACCAATGTGTATCAAAGTGATATCTTTTACTTCTTTTCAAAGGATTTTATCAAAGACATGGGATTAGATATAGGTTTCATTCATATTAGGAATAAAGTTAGCATAAATTTGGGGATTTTAGGTATTTCTCTACTACTAGTCAGGCATCTATAGCCTTAATATAAATACCTTTGATCGCCTTTCCTCCCTTCCATCATATAATTCGATGATGCATGTTACATTTATCTTATTTCATCATGTAGAATTTTAATCCCTATTTATTTTTTTAAATTTTTTGAGTATGTCCATTTTCTTTTTTTCTTTTTTAATTGAATGGAAGAGAGAATAAGGTGAAAATTTTCATCTATTATTGGTATAATTAGGTTCATCAAAATGTTCCTACCTATTGTAATCACATCAATGGTTATTACCTCAAATAAGTATTAACATTTAATGTGCATTTAATACAATGAGATAAGAGAATATTTAAAAATTTTCATGAACATGTGGGAGTAGATTTTATATACTTGGTGAAATCATTTTCTTCATAACATCATCATGATTAACTCTCTTATTACTTATCTAGATTAGGAAATTTTATGTACAAGGTGTAACACCCATTGAGTCAAATTGGATTTAAAACACATGTCCATTGCTTGATTATATGAGGAGTGATAAATTGGATTTCCACAAAATAAAAAGGAAAAATAGCTTAGAAAGTGGGAAACTACATAAAAGAAACAACTAGACTAAGAAAAACAAAATGTATAAATCAAAATAGACTAATCTAGAAAGTGTGAAATATTATAATGAAAACAAATGACTAAAATTAGGAAACTAACTAATAAATCAAATAAAACCTACCCCTACATCTACTAAAACATCTTCTATTACTTAGAGATATATATAGATGGAAAAACCATGAGGTAATTTCTAAAAAATTATCCATTGATTAGCTATGTCAATTCATTACCTTGGAGGTAATTCAAATGGAAATATTATAACCCAAGATTTAAGAGATATAATAAGGTCCTATCATGTTATACATTATTTTTATGGGATTTGTCCCATAGAATCACCAATTCAAAATCCTTGAACACTTTATAATTTTCTCTCTTATCAAACCATCTTTTGATAATATCTTAGTGTCTGTTGAATTTTTGTAAAGCTTCAGTTATGGAATGTACCATTTCTATGATATCCAACAATCTAGATTCTATGCTCTCATTGGGTTACATGTATTCCTTCATGAAAGGATATATTGGAAAGTTTAGAATAATTGGGAATAGTGGTTATTTCCCATAAATTAGAAGATGTGGTGAGGCTTTAAGGGCCTACTTGTATCGAGTTCAATTTGCCTAGAGTACATGTTTTAGTAAGAGATGCCACTCTCTAGGCTTATCCATAACAAATTTATTGA
Organism: Torreya grandis; assembly: GCA_037957365.1. Taxonomy (NCBI): domain Eukaryota; kingdom Viridiplantae; phylum Streptophyta; class Pinopsida; order Cupressales; family Taxaceae; genus Torreya; species Torreya grandis. The sequence continues at coordinate 803,697 of JARHVA010001175.1, read as the reverse complement.
TATCATTCATGAGATTCTTGTTGGTTTATTTACCAAGTCCATTCCCTTACTGGTAGTGATTGGAGGATGATCTAATTATGATCTAATTATCATGGGCCCATTCTATAAACAAAGTACCAAACTTAATTGTGATGATCTTCAAATAAATTGATCACATATTATTCTCTTTAATTCTTGGTGGCTTCTACCTTAGTCCATTTGGTGGAATAATTTGTAATGATGAGCACAAATTTATGCCCAACTAAAGAGTTTTATTTAATAACACTAATGAAATATAAACCCCATTAAGTGAATGACCTAACTTAGATCATGGGTTCTAGTGGAATTTCTTCATGCACTTTGATTTTTTCCAAGACTTAACATTTGTTGCATTTCCTTACATGGGATTGAGTATACTTAAAGAATTTTGGCCAATAATAACCCATTTTGAGTATTCTATGAGCTATGGTATTGCTATATGGATGGCTACTACTAATATTTTGATGGAAAATTTATAGAATCTCTTGGGATTCTTCATGTGATACACATTAAATATATTCCTTTATAGCTATTCTTATATATAATTCCATTCTTGATCATATAATGAGAAAATTTGAGCCTCAAGGCTCTCTTTTTCTCTCTCTTGAGTTCTTGGGGGCATGTTCCATTAAGTAAAAACTAAATAATACCTGAATGCCATTCCTCTCAAGAAACCTATGTTTGGTAGACTTCTTTGATGGTGATGTGTGGGTTTGGTTCATTCATTAACTAAACAATTCCTTGTCATTTAATTATCTTGAAAAGTTTAATTTCAATGTCAAACTCTTTTAATTTGTCCATCCATTTTCCCCTATGCTCTCCCAACTCATTTTATCTTAACATAAGCTTGACATCAGGATATGGTACAATAGTAATGATTTTGTTCTTGAGAATATAATTTTAATACTTATTCACCACTTTGACAAGGACAAAGACATATTTATCAATTAGGGATTATTTGAGCTCTACATCCCTTAATTTAGTGCTCATAAAAGTGATAGGATGTTTTCTTTTTCCTTTTTTTCATTAATACAACAACAATGGTATGCTCTGAAGCAAACAAGTACAAGAAGAAGTCTTTAGTAAAATTTGAGCTTACCAATACTAGAGCCTATGATATATAATTTTTAATGTCTTTGAAAGACTTATTTGATTCATGTGTCCATTCCAATTTGGTGTCCTACTTAAGCATTGCATTAAAAGGTCTAATAATCTTTGCAAATCTTGATATGAATTTTCTCACAAAATTAATCTTCCCAAAGAAGGATTTGAGCTACTTTTTATTGTTTGGGGACATTATCTTTGAAATTACTTGAATTCTATTTAATTCAATGGTAATTCCATATTTGGTGATAATGTGGCCATATAACTTGCCTTCAGTAACATTGAATATTAAAGCGATAGTATTTCCATAGTCCATGAATTATAATAGAGAGCTTTTGGATTAAACTATGTTTAAGTTTTTTACTAATTTTTCATTCTCTCACCCTAATGATGGTTCATAGAGTGTCAACCAAAATGTCATTCAAAAACTTAAACATAGTTCAATCTAAAATATCTCCATTGTAACATTGAATATGCTCTTTTTGGTGTTCAGTGAGATACCAACCTTCTTGCATCTTTTGAAGATGGACTATAGATGGTCTATGTGATCAGCTATACTTTTTGAGAAAATAGTAAGGTCGTCCATGTATATTATTATGAATTTAAATATTGTCCTTTAGAATTCATGATCCATGGATCTTTGAAAAGTATCTCATACATTAATTAGGCCAAATGACATCCACTTCTATGCATAATTTCTCCATTTTGTTGTAAATGTAGTTTTCATTCTATCTTCTGATTTCACCAATACTTGATTATATATTAGAAATACATTTAATAAATACATCATTATAAAACCACTCATATTTTGTATCACCTCATCTAATGAGGGAAGGGGATAGTTATCTTTCTCAAAATCTTTATTAAGGTTCCTAAATTTGACACATACCCTGATTTTACTACTATTTTTCATGACTGGAACTAGATTAGCCACCCAAGTTTAATGCCTAATCGGAAAGATTATTTAGGCACTTATCAACATCTCTACTTCCATCTGGATCAATGGTTTTAAGATAGGATTAACCAGTATTTGCCTCTATCTAAATGGGTTATGATTTGGTTTTAATGGAATCATATGGGTGATGACTATAGGATTGACTACCCTCAAGTCATCATATGTCCATTTAATTACATCATTATATCTAATGATCAAGTCTTTGAACCTTTGTATATCTTTTGGAGTGTAGCTTAATCCAATATTAATGAAGTGTAAGTTTATTTCATCACCTAAATTCTATGAGCTAAACTCAGACACATTAACCTTTGAGTTGCCTTTGTTACTACACTTGAGGATCAGTATAAAAGGCTTTTTATAAGGCAACCACCCCTAATGGGAGATGATTTTCCTTCAGTTAGATGGCATCTTATTCATCTAATTCATCATGGCATAGATGGATTCTTTCCTAATCATGACTCAAACTGTCCTAAATTATATAAAAACTAGACAATCTACTAATCATCGTCAAACACTTGAATTTTTTTAATATTGTTTGGCTTTGATGGATAAGGTACCAACTTAATGGAGAACTTCTATAATTTTGACTTCTTTAGGGGTGCCAAATTTTCTACTAAAGTGGCCAATGCATTAACAACTTGGTTTTGTTCTCTTGGAATGGCCACTATATTGAAGGTGTTAAAAGACTCTTAAATCTCAAGATCTATGTTTGTATTTATTTAAGTATGATAATTTACATTGATACTTATTTTTGACCTAGTTGATCACTAGTTTTGAGTCTCCATACACCAACAGTTCCTTAACATTATTCTTGAGGGAAAATTACAATCCCAAAATGAGGGCTTCATGTTCTACTCTATTATAGATACACATGAATTAGATCCTATATATTTCTAGGTATTTATTTCTTTGTGGGTCTAATGACTCGATACCAACACCTAATCCTTGCTTGGATCTTAATCCATCAAAATGGAGGGTCCATAATTGGGAAGGGCCTTGTACTTCTTCTTACATTTCATGATTTTTTATAAATATATAAATTTTAAGGCTTAAAGATTCATAACACACTTATTCATTAATGGTGTTTGTATTATATAATAGGTTAATTCATCTTTGGCTCTTGATCAATCATAATATATTTTACAATGCCTCTCCATGACAACCAAATGTGAGAGAAGTCTATGGAAAGATATCCATTAAGTATCTTAGACTAATCTCTAATCAATGGTAATATAAATTGGATACATACATCATTAAGTTATCCTATCATAGGCACTACTATTTTATCCATTCGTGAAATAGTCCTCTTGGATGGACTTGGGTCAAATCAAGATTTTGTAAAATGGAGGTTGGCATCATAGTAGCCAAGGATCTAGAATCCACCAAATAGTTATGTATATTCTTGCTAAATGCTTGAATGGTTAGAAAGAAAGGAGGGACCTCATTCTTGCTTTTGTATATGGAATTTGTGATGTCCTGTTTGACATTTTCTATAGTAGACTTCCCTATGATAGACTTTCATTAGAACTCATTCTACTCTATGATTTATATCAATTCATAAAGAGTGATATTAGCTTTGATCTTTTTCATATCCTCCATAATATTATATCCTCCCTTTCTCTATTCTTCTTTTTGTTGAGGCTGATCGTTCCATTTCGGGGGAGGAGGATTATTATTAGCATTAGGATTTGGGGGAATAACTATTTGTATTATTGGAAGGAGTATAAGTGGTGAGAGGCTACATAATTATTAGATTGTAATTGTTACTATGAAACTACTAAAACACTTACACTTCATCATAATTATCTTTTGAAACATTTTAATTTCATTGGGGAATGGAAAGCTCATATGTTTCAAAGACCATAGCTAAAATTAAAGGTCTAGATTCATGAGGGAGATCTGAGTGATTCATCATTTGATTCTATTTGACCATTTCCCTTTGAATTTTTTTAAAAGATGCACAAAACTCTACATAATCCAATTCCCCATCGTGTGATGGGTTATGAACTCTATACAAAATTAAACAAATATGTCTCCATGATATTGATTTATGGTAGTTTAGTTGACTGTTGTTGTTCTACATTGTTCGTGGGTTTGTTGAAAGGCTTATTATATCTTGAAAAGTTAGAATTTTGGTTATAGTTTTAATTTGCGATATTACCCATCCTTTTTTGCATATTCAAGAAGTCATTTCTCAACTTTTGGACTATTATTTTAATATGTTCCAATTCAAATTTGATAAAGTCATCACCCTAGGTGACTTCTATGTTAGAGTGTGTCAAATGTTGATTTTATTGGTTCTACTCGATGAACATTCCTTTGTGCTTGATTATTTAGGAAGCCATAATTCTTATTTTTTGATTGTTGTATCATGGGAGGTAGATTTTACAACTAATTTTGGTTGAATTTATGGACATTTTGATTATCATGAATAATTAGATTCAAATATGGAAATCTTATTGAATGTTTCCACCTATATTCTAGGAATTGAGCTATAGATTGAGATGATTATCAATGTTAATAGCTTATTCATATGGCAAGGCTAAAGTATTGGTAGTGGTATATCTCCTTAGAAAAAATTCAATAAGGGGATCCAAATAATTCTTATACATCTCAAGTGCTAGATTTGTCTATGGTTTGTATGCCATGTTCAACTAAGTGTACATCTTATGTAACCTTGAATTAAAAGCTATAATTGATTCATTGGGCTCCCTTTTCATGCTAATGAAATGTTGATACACTAAACTTGGATTAGCAACTTTATCAAACTATGAAAGACAAGTATTTTGACATGCATTCCATGAGGTGATGTATTTTTCTTGTAAATTCAAATACCAATCATAAGTAAAAATTTGTAGAGTGAATGGAAAAAGTTTGCATGTGACATACCCATCTATAACATTCATTAATGTTAGAGTAACCTTGAAATATTTAATGTGATCTTACACCACTCTCCCACTTTAGGGGGAACATGTAGTCAAATATTTTTCTAGGTTTCTTGGTAAATTATGTTGATCTCAAAGAATAATAATAGAAAATATGACTAACCAAGGTTGATCCATTATACGGTTGATGAGCAAGGTGTTTCTCATTACAGAAGGTGTTCTAGATCAGTTTACCTTAGGGGTGATCATTATTGGTCTAAGCCTCCTATGATTTAACAAAGGTAAAATTAAAAGGCTAGCTTGGGATCTAGACCTTGTTACTCTCCTAGGTGTCTCTAGTGTAACTCTACATAGTGACTAACCTCTACTATTGAGAAAACACATGTGTGTCATACTTATAGTAATAACTTTTCTTTCTATTGATGTGGGTTTTATGCACACCACATAAGAATGAATGATATTTCCTTTAACATTTTTGGATCTAAATGGAAATGGAGTTCCTCTCTAGGGTACAAGTTGTAGGTATGAGGTTAAAAAAACCAATTGGTGAAATAACATGTTGATCTTGTAGGTTGTTTAACTAGGTTGATGGATAGATGTATGAAATCTAAAAGAAAGCAAACATTAATTGAGTTTGATGGGTATAGATTTACTCTATGGTGGGTAGATATCAAAAAAACTCAAAAAAGAGGGAAAGGTAAGGAAGAAAAGAAGGCTCTATGTTCTTGAAAGGTCACTTTTAAGGCTATTTCTTTGGTGTATAAGTGTCTCCAAGACCAATGTTTGCTACTCATAGCTATTTCACACTTATGAAAAAGCATAGTTAGTAGTTTGGGGAAATAAGTATAGGAATCTTAGTGATCTCAATTGAAGGTTTCTCTACTTAGAGTTGGTACACACCTTTATCTCAGAGGTTATGTCTGAAACTAGGAAGTTATATAGAGTAGATAGAGAATACACCTATAATACTATAACAAAAGGAAATACTCCTACACACCTCATATTATCAACTCAATCTATAATAATTACTTAAACTAATGAAATTTACCAATCTCCAATAGTTGTTGTACATATAATATCAACATTCATCAATTAAAATAACTAGATTTATCCATAATATTAACACACTTCAAAATTACTAAGTTGATACATAAAAAGAAGCTAAAATTTCAATAACATAGAAAAGGAAGAAGAGATAACAAACATAGTTGAATGATAATCAATGCATTGATTTCTTCTTTTATTTTAGTCAAAACTCCAACCCTTTAAAAGAGGGTTTTAAAAGTATTTAGAGACTTGGGGAAGGGGTCACCTCATCCTCTAAGTGTAATAAAACCTTAGTTTGTATCAAAATGAATAGAACCTAAGTACTAGTTCAATGTAAAACTCTATGTTATAACTCATAGATTAGAATAGTCATGTGATTTGTGCATATTGGAAAAAATAATTTAATTAAGTATAACATGAATGTGAACTAATTCTAGTTAGTTGGAATAAATACATAAAAAATTTGTATACAAAATTAGCCTTTAGATAAGGCTTGATCATCGATTTCATGACACTATTCGTTATTATGGTTAGAACTAAAGTTGTAGCCAAAGTTGTACTAGAGGTTGCATCTAGAGCTAATTAGAAGTTATATTTAGAGATGAACTTCCTGAACTAAAAGGAACTAAAGTGGTAGGCAGTGTTGAAACTAGCACATTAGGTGGAGTCTAGGTTGTTGAACTAGTAAATGGTGCCAAAGTAGACTTCTTCTTGGCCTTTAGCTCCTGATAGTGTTTGTATCCAATAATATGTTGTGCTCATACTATGATCATGTCTAGAAGATATGGTTTATTTACCCTATCCACTTGTGCCATGAATCTTGTATGGTCATCTTTAGTAGTTTAGAGCCTACCTAAAATACTTCTATTTTAGTGGCCTTCTTCACCAAACTCAATGTTACCTCAATATATTCTAAAGTTGATCCTTTTAAACTTTACTTGAAATTATCTATAGCTTGATGTAACATTTGATCAAAAATAAAACTAACTGCCAACTTCCCAAAGCTATCCCATGTATTTTTTAACTCTAGTTCATTCAAAATTTACATTGCATGTTTATCTTACTCAGTGGTCTTTCTAACTAAAGAATCAACAATAATTACCCATTCTTAGGCTTCTTCGGTTCTAATGATCACTAGATTCAATGCATTTTCTACCTCTAGAGGGGACATCAAATTCAAATGGGTAAATACCTTATTGGTAATATACAAACCAAAAAATTTAGTCTATTCTCATCTTCTTGGTAAAACTTAAATAATTTATTTATTATAGTTTCCTGGGGAGCCAATTATGCCCTCATAGAATTAATAATATTTAGTATCTTAGATAGACTCAATGTTGTGTTTTAAACATCTTATTTTATCTCAGAGGGAACATGAATTACTTATTATTATTACTTAAGGGTCTCTAATTCCCATTCCAACTCTTTTATTTCCTTCTTTGTGTCCTCATGAATGGCTATCAATTCTCTAGATTAGGTATCTATATAGGACTTAAAGTCCTCAATGAATTGGGACTAACCCTTCTCCCTATCTTACCTCTTTGAAAGAGAGTAGATATTTTCTCTTTCTTTTAGAATTAAACTCTACCCAAGTTATCCTCTATCTTCCTCTTCCTCACCCTTTGTATAGAACTAGTTGACTTATAAAAGAGTGAGATAACAATGGAAAGGTCAATGATCTTCAAGTCTAGCCTCTTAGAAGCTAATGCTCCTAATTTATTGTCCTAGATTGTAAGGGTCAACTTTGATGGGTCTAATTATTGTGATTCTATTTGTGTGTCTTTTATAGGCTCAGTCTCAGGGGATTATTTAGGCATTGCAGGATATATTATTTTAGATTAATATATATTTATTAGATGTGGTATTAGATGGACAATGTAGACTGATATCTTATTTAGAGCTCTTTTGGTGGCCACCACTACTATGGTCTATACTACTCATAAGGAGGCCATTAGTGAACTCAATTGAGTGAAATATGTTTTCAATTAGGTTATTAGATGATTAGTGGTAGTGTAAATAGAAGTGGAGACTAAATGAATAGTTTTAGCAACAATTATGAAAATAGGCCCAAACAGAGGCAATGACATAGTAGGAAAAGAAGAGATAATTGGTGAAGGAAAATAAGAGATAATGAGTAATGAAATAATAGGAGAGTGGAAAAGGGGAGAAATAGGAACATTCCTACCTGATTGGTCACCCCAAAGGGGTGCTTTTCCTTTTAGTCCTTGTAAGCATCAGACCTTAGCTTGTTATAGTTCTTCCTCATCTACTTCATCCCTTGGCTCACCTTCAGTTGAAGGCTACACCTACTCACTTAGTACATCAGTGGATTTTAAAAGAGGCCTTCCTATTTTATAATTTATTTTGTATCATATTGTTATATTGTTCACTTGAATCAGCCACTTATTGGGTAGGAAGAGGAAGAGTCATGCTAGATGTTATGGTTATTGGACATACCATAGTAGGTGTAAGGTCTTCTTCATCAGAGGAATCTAGAAAAATGATATCCTCTTATCTCCCAATAGTGTTTCTATCTACATAAACTTATTCTTCTACTTGTTTTTTTATTTTCTTTAATTTAACCTGAACTTTAAGATTTTCCTCTTTCATTTGTATTATAGCAACTAATGTTTCCCTACACCTTGTTCTTACTCTTATTGTGGAGTTGTCATCTCAGTGGGTGTATTTTAGGGGTCTTATATTTAATCTTTTGGTTTTTGAAAGGGTATACTACTCCATAAATATGATGAGGTCCATCCCCCTAATGGTGGGATTCTAAATTTTTCTTGTTTAAGTGTGAGGGAAAGATCCACTTGGATCACCTGAATAAGTCCTCACACTAGTAGTCCTAGTCATTTCCTTGACTTCTACATTATATTTTGCATTGATAAATAATAATTCATTATATAAATGATCATGCTAATAGGGAATACTTATATTGTGAACTTGTTATTTCACTCTCCCATGGGGGTCCTAATCCCTTTGGGTAAAATTAGCCAAGGCATAAGATTTCCTATCACCACTAGCCTCTTTGAAGTGTTTGTGTTATGTGTAGGACATCCTACTAATTATGATATGGGAGTCATGGAAGGTGTTATTTTTTATCTTAGTTAGGTGCTTATCTATCCCATTCCATAATTGATATATAATTTCCTACTTATCCACTTTGTCTAGGATGAATTTGGGAAGGCAAAAGGGGTTAACTTTGTGTCCAACAACCATTATAATAGTGTAATCTAGATATAGATAGTATTTACCCAAAGTCATGAGTGCATTTGAGATGTTCTTGTATATTAGGGCCATAGGTTCACCATGAATTTCCATCAAGACTTGAGGATACAAATCTTTTATAATTCTCAATATGTTCCTCATATAAGCTTATATATGAATAAATGAGTAGACTCATAGATTTTATTCTTGATGTATTTGAGGTTTGGATCCCAAAAATCCTCATCATGTGATAGTACTCATGAGTGCATATAAGAGATATGATATCATATAAAAGTTTCCACATTGGGGCCTCTTATCTTTATGTTGTATCAATTATTCCAAGTGAGCATTGATAATATCCTCTAATGCAAAAGTGTGTTCTGAGGTGATCAAAAGGTTGAGTAGTGGTACTAGTTCCAATTTAAGGAACTGTATACTTAGACAACCATATATATAGTTCAAAAATACCATGTCAATGTGAATTCCCCTTTAGAATCTAGAAATGGGCATAAGATTCATAGTGATCTCTTAGAGCAAAAATGTCTCTCTGAGAAGAAGCCATTTTCATACTATTTGTTCTATATTGTTTTTCTTTTTCCAAACAGACACATTATGAAAATCAAAATTATCATTTGAAATGGGTAAAGGTAAGTAAATTTATAATGATTTTCTTGATATGTAGGTAATGATGGTTTCATTATTTATGCAGTATAAGAACCTGTTGTCTACAATCCTCCCTTCAAAGAAAAAATACTATAATAAGTAAATGTATGACATGAATTCAAGTTTGACAATTACATAATGGAGTTATTGGTGTTTGAAGTGAAATAGGTCAATTGCAACTTTTTATTCCTCTATAGAGATGACTTCATCGCAATTGAATGGGTTAATGCTTTCTATTACCTCCCACAAAGTTGAGTAATTGGCATAAATACCATCAAATACTATTGTAGCAAAAATTGTATCCATGCATTATGTGGAATCCTTGATGGAGAATTTGTATGGTGCCTAGGTTCCTCTATATGATCTAAATGAAGACTCAATTATTGGTTCCAAGTATTGGTAGAGTTATAATTCTTAATAATGGTGGCTTGGTAGTTTTTTACATGAATTAAAACTTCTTTGAATATAGCTAGGGCTTTGAGTATGCATAAGGCAATTTACGCTTGAGCTCGATAACAATCAATGGATGTAGATTTGGTTAGTAGCTCGATGATATAGTATTTTTACCAGTTATTTTTAGTTCATGTACCATTAATCACCAACATATATAATATTATCACCTTAAATTAATTTGAACTTGACCACCTTAGGCTAGTGGGCATGCCACATAAGATGTTTACTCATTCAAAGGGTGCCATGGTGCTATTATTTTTTAAAAATGTCACTATGTGGTTTAGTTTGGAGTCAAAATTTTTATTTAGGATAAATCATTTGATTTAGTGGGGGAGATTGTCATTTTATGAGACTCATTGGAGAAAGTTGTTGAAGGTGCAAGTTTTGACTGAAAGTCTTTGAATACCCAAATGTCTTTCTAGGATATTTTCATTCAATAAGAATCATCAAATAAATTTTACAAAGAGAAATTTCTTGACCCAAAGTTTTTGAATGAAAGATGATGAAGAGAAATTTCCTAATAGAAAGTCTTCAAAGAATATTTTACCAACACAAAATTTCTAACCAAAAAGTTTTTGGAGAAAAGATTCTGATCAAATTTTTTTGAAGTTAAATTTTTGAATGACTAAATTTTTGTAGACTAAAATGTTCATAATGTTGAATAAGTGATCCTGAATAAGTAAATTTGAATACCTATCATACATAGTAAAATTCCAAAATTTTCATTAATAGATTAGTTCTAAAAATTCATTCTAATGTAAATGGCTTGCAAGAGGAAAACAAATGTAACAAAGGTGATTTAATACCAAATATCCTTAGATTTCCATAGAGAATGAAATAGGTTAAACATGATTTTACATCCATATGATGAAAAAGCCTTCTAAAAATAAAGGGGTCCCCACATGTCTATAGAAAATCGAAAGTGGGGTGTGTTGATTATGATAAATTTGTTTAGGCACCTATGCAAAATATAATAAAAGCCTAGTCAATAAATTTTAAACTTTCAAAAGAAAATGACTAAGTATTTTTAAAATAAAAACAACTAAGTCTCTTAAAAAAAAATTTAGTTGAGTCTATTCAAAGTCAAACACATAAAGGCATATAAAACTTGGTGAAAGAAGACCATTTTAAATGAACTCATAGTCCAAAATTGCCAAATTGATAGCAAAACTTAATCATTATTTAGAAATCAAATAAGTCCTAAGATGAAATAATGCAATCATATAATCAATTTATCATGAATTAAAACATAAGTGAACCAAATTTTTAAAGTAAAAGGCCACATAAATCATAAAAATGGTTAAATAACCTACCAAAAGTCAAATTCTAATAATTCAAAAGGGTATTTTACTGATAATTCAAAAATGGAAAATAAAAATGTTTGAGGTTCTATATAATTTAAGTAGATTCAACAATTATACTATACAAGTCCTAGATGCAAAGCTTAGATTCATTGTTTTGAAATAAAGAAACATTATAATTGAAGTGTACTCAGTAAATTAAAACTTATTATTTAGGAACATAAAAATGCAAGATGAGATTTAAACAACTAAACCATTAAAGACTCTTGAAGTGAATAAGATCAAACTCTAGAGAAAAAAGAGGTTACATGATTTCAGATATGATATAAGGGTATATTGGTAAAGGAAACAATAGATTTACCATATTTATAGGTATGCATCTAAGCTAATAGAATGTGTTTTGATGGAGTAATGAAAGAATACTATTTTAACTTTGATAGTGAATGGTTAGCACTAATAAATTGGGTCATCTCACAATATTTGAAAGAATCATTATTTTCTAGTTGTGTATAGAAATATCCTTCATGCATGAGTTTGATAGATATAAGTAACATTAATGGTTCTACTTCCATAACATGTATCCAAGGTCTACCAAAAATCAAGTTGTATTTTAACTGATTAATAATAATTTTGAAGTTGGTAGGTATAATCTTGCGACCTATTTTTACATCCTATGATATGGTTCCAAGTATTTTACATTATTTTTATCAAAATTGTGATTAAGAAGTTTTAAATCTAATTAGACAAACAATTGAGTAAGATATATTTTGAGAAAAATGGACATTCAAACACATCTATTTGTAATATATGAATAATTAGTGTTTGATCCAAAAATATGAGGAATAAACACTTATATATTTTCTTTAAATATAAATCAGTAGGTGACTGTGTCTAAGTATAAGGTTTACTAAGATTCCTTCTTGTTATTTTATACGACTATTTTATTTTATAGGGCCGAGGCCATTGGATTTGGACTATCATGAACTATGCCTTAGTCCTTATGGAACAATCTTATCTATATAAATCCTAAAATAAAACTACAAACTGATGACCTATGTGAATCTACCTATAGATAAGTTTCAAAATGTTGGGGATGTATGATAAAAAAAGATACCCAAATGAAACATGTCTTAAAAAAGGTAAATAAAGTTAAGTTAGGATAATAACACTCATTTTAGACATCCACACAAATCAGGATAGTCTAGATAGAGTAGTCTTGTCTAAAAGATTATTAATATAATAGGATAAAATAGAAATAAAGATAATAGATCCATGTGACTTAGATAGGAATTGAAATTTAATAATAATATAATAAGAACACTAGTGCAAAAGATAAGATGTATCAAATGAGTATTAATTTTGAATTGGGAACCTCTAGATACTAAAAATCATAAAGTGCATGATACTTGTTCTTACTTGACCAATTTTGGATGTCTATATTTACCCCCATTTTATTCTAGTAATGTAATGAAATTGAAGCACTAGAGTAAAAGCAATAAGGTGATACCTCAACTTAACTATGTTGCATATGCTTACTTGAAAGTGAATATGTAATAGGTTCCATTTTGATTAACCCATGTAGAGATAAGAATGTTCTCTAATTATTATTCTCTTCTTTGATAAAGAATTGAACAAGACTTAGAGTGATGTCTATGAAAATTAACCTTGATATGGAGTCCTTCTACATAATCATAGTAAAGTCACTACAATGTATAGAGCCAAGCTATGCTTGCCACAACTATTTTCTATTTAGAGATTTGCCTAGAAGTTAAAATCATATTTTAAATTTATCCCCAACCAACTCAACATATTAGGTACTGGTGAAAAAATTGAATAAACCGCTAAAAATAGTTATATGACTCATCTTGGTGAAAAATAGTGAGATACCTTGTGTAAAAATTGGTGTATATATAATTTTGATATGAATATGGTTTATATAATGTAACTAATGACATCGATTTTCATTCTTTCTAGGTAATCTATTATAAAAACTAAGAGATGAGACTATTTTGAATCAAGAGTGTGCCCTTGTGAGAAAGTTTTCAATTCCTCAATCCTGTTGGAACATGTAATCTCTCAAAAGTGTGGGTGAATTCAGAAGGAAGATAATCTCTAGAGAGGGCTAGTTCCCTTGGTGCTCTCACTAAAACTAAGTTTTAAACTACTACTTATCGATTCTAACAAGGAAAAGGGTGTAAAGGATAATGCTTGCAATAAAACTAAATAAAAAGTGATGTACCAATTTTTTTAAATCTCTAATTCTTAAAATTAAACTTAGATGAAATATAAAATATATCACACATTCACTACAACCAAGTAAGATTTCTACAACAATGTTTCACAATAAGGACCTGATAAATTTAGCTTATGCAAGGAAGGACTGAAATCACATCTAATGCATGAAATAAAGCTTTCTTTAAAAACTTATAATGAAATTTTAAACATAAAAATATCTCATTAAGTTAAAAAAAATATACTATAAGAAATGAAAACAAGTATTTCACTAAGTTATATCAATGGTAAGCACATACACTTCACTAGAAAAGACCTAAAAATAAAGGAATTTAGCTTCTTATTTCTCTCAAAATGTTAATAATTTTTTTATAATACTTTAGGGAAAATAAAAAAATAAAAAATACATCTTACATTCTATAAAAAATTAAACATACAACAAATAAATGTTTGGAGATAAAGCAGCCCCAAAGTAGGCGACTTCAAACTTGATCAAAAGGCTCCTCCTAAAGTGCTACATAGCATTTTAACCTTCTAAAATTTTTGTCCTTAATGACATGTCATGGAAAATAATTTTTAAAATGTTTATGGTGCTTAGGAGACTCATCATGATGTTTGTTCAAGCTTAGAGCACTTGGAAACTTCCTAGATTCTTGCACCAACCCCTAAATTTTAGCTTTCTTATCTCCCTTAATGAATGGGTCTCATTCATGGAAAAAATTCTTCAATTACTTTAAATTTTTGGTTTTAAACCTTATATATGATAATTAATGATTATTTAACTCTTCACATGACTTTTTTGTGAGACTCTTTCAACTCTCTTTGACTTTGTCCTCTTATGGGCATTGGAAGAGAAAAGAGACTTTTTCCAAGATTGAGACTTGTTTTAACTTTACATCTTTAATTAAAACTTCTTAATTAATTTTTTAATTATTGAATTTGATGTACCATGTCCTTTAATAACTTTACAAGACTTTATGATAGGTTTTATACTTTGATTTTGTCTTTAAACTCCAAAAAACTCTCATTTGCACTAAGGCATAGAAGAAAAAGGAGGAGATTTCTTCAAGTTTACTTCAAAACCTACATATATACACCATGTATGAATTCTTAAGGGAACACTAGACCTATTTCAAGGTGGTATGATCCATCAAACACTCAACAAGACTTGATTTAAAACCAAAACTACACATTTTCCTTATACTCATTGTAGCCTTTTTTTATGCAAAGCTCCTTCCATAGAAGAATATGGAGGATATATTTATAAAATAAGCACATTTTTTGGTACCCTCTATCCCATTAAATATAATGAAAAAGTTTTGTGGACAAATTCCAAGTATAGATACATTTTTAACACTTTTTGCTTGCCAAATTAGGCTTAATTAACCCTTTTAGCCCTAGAAGGAGAAATTTTTAACCTGGGAGCTCACACATGGGTGAAACCTAAAAAAAGTGTTTTATTAAATTTTATAATTCCCTAAAAATTATTCCTATTAAACTGGGTGGTCTAGAAGAACTTGTAAGTACTAGAACCATGAAATGGCCTTTGGAAGCCCTGCTCATTTCAAGCATTTTCTAATTGACCCAGAACAATTGAATGTTTTGGGAACCTATATATTATTTATTACTAATTGTTTAGTTTTATAAGGTAAAAAAATTCTTAATATTTCCTCTTAAGTGATTGTCATCCTTTATGTGCTCAAGAACCCTCATTTTAGCTCAAAAACATTAAAAGTACCAGTTTTGTACAATTTCATACAAGTGAAGGTACATTAAAAAATAATGTTAAGGACCCTATGATATTTTAATAAAAAATATGGTAGGTTTCATGAATAAAATATACCATTTTTTTGGTTTTCCAACTCCACCTCTACAAACTGGTCCAAACTAGGGTTCTGGGAGGGTTTTTGATAGTTTTCACCCTTAAGGATGATTCATAAAAATGTGATGTCCAACATAAGAAAAAAAACAAAAAATTTGAATTATAATACCATATATAACATTACATAACTCCTTAATGTCCCATGTTAAACCTCCTTTTTGGTTTGAGCATCCAAACTTGGCCTATCAAGTTGATTTCTTCATTTTGTGCACCTTATGATGGTCATAGGCCAAAAAATGGAATCTTCATGAAGTTATCTACAAAAAAATAGATTTAAAACATTAAATATAACCCAATGAATTTTTTTAATTAGTTTTAATGCTAATTAGAACTTGGAAATTAAAATGACCCCTATTGGGCAATAGGTATGGTCTAGGCTAGTGGGGTTTGACTACAAATGGTCACTCACCAACACTTCTAGAAATTTTATCATCATTCCTAGGATTAATTCATGATTTTTACAGATAAATACACATTATTTAGTCATAAAAAATCATCGCATGGTGTTTCAAAGACACCCAACACTCATTTTGGTCACTTTTTCATGATTTCTTGCCTTCATACATGATTAAAAGTGGCCTACCTCTGAGACAAAATAGAGGACATGTGCCCTTTTTACATGAAAAAAATTACATGGGGATGTTATTTAGGTCACTATTCCCCTCTATACAAAATTTAAAGTCAAACTGACCCCTCCAACTCCTTAAAATATCAAAACACCTAAGGCAAACTTCTTAGAAGTATACTATGTGCAGGGTATTGTAATCATGGCTATATGTTATCCTTTAAAACCTATTATTATATTGATTTATTTATATTTTATAATTATTATATGGATATTATAATTCATTAATACACTAAAATAATTATCATGAAGATTTTATTAACCCAAAACCCTTAAGCATTCACCATCCTTCTCTTGGCAGGCTTAGAATATAGTCATTTGTGACTAAGTTGTTAACTCAAGAAATGTTATAGGTGTCCCCTTTCATGTATGATTTTTGTAAAATTATAATTTTTTGAAAAATATTAACTATATAATTTCATTAAAAAAAATCCCATTATTAGTCTTACCTTACATATCACCATACATCAATCATATACCATAGTGTTTCTCCTTTCATGCCAACTTCAAGTATGACTATACCATAAATGGCTATAAATTAATGTTTTAGATAAAATTTAATGTAGGAAAAATGTTATTTAAATATAACTATTTATATATTATTAAATAATAATTCACGATACATTTAATCATGACAAGTAAACCTATGAGATCAAGGGTTATGTCAAAACTTCATAGCCTTTACATTTGACTATATCATGGCTTAAAGAATCCTATTTCTAGCTATAGGTGTGATCTGCATTATGTTAAAAGTGATTTTTATTTTTAATTTAGTTACATTTTATTCAAAACTTCATGTAACTTACCATATATTACCATTTCCCTCAAATCAAAACATCATTCCCTCACTATGAAGGCAAAATCCTCATTCTCCATGTGTGACTATGTTGTTCCATTCTTATTAGCCCTATAGTAACCGAGAAAAAGTTCATGATACTCAAAATGTTGGTGTAAGTCATAATTTTACCTTTATTGTTTCATTAATTTTTTCAATATGGTCTTTAAACACAAAAATATCCTTGGGAAGCTCAATGCCTTTGAAGCATGTTTAAGGTGTTATCACCTTTTTGAGTGCTTAATGACTATGTACAAACCCTTGAAATTATATTTAATATAGGTTGAGACTACTTGAATTCTATTTGATAGATCATAATTACCCTCATTATTTAATCACACCAATTACCCTTGAAGACATTCTTGCATTCTATAAATAATTAATTGTGCTTCTTGAAAACCCTTGTACAAACCAGGGCTATAGGTGTCCATTTAGTTAGTGTCATGACCATACAAGCTGATATTTAATTAATTCTTGCTGAATATTATGAACCATCTCACACCTTTCTTTAAGTATTCAACACTCTCCATTAGGCCTCCAAATGCCAAAATATTCACTTGGTTGTAGCTATCACCTTTGTGATGGCTATAGGTGACCATGTATGGACTAAAAAAGTGTATGTTAGTGTTATTAGTGTGTCATAATTCAATATTCACATTAATAGGGAATATACAAATTATGTAACCTCATCCTCTCTTGAACCATTATTGACTTGCCTTGTTAACTCACTAGCCAATAATAATGTCTATAGTGACAGGGGACATGGTTGTAGGTGTTTTACTTGCTATAGGTAGAATTAAATAACCATATTTTGATCCTTATTAACAAAATCATATAATATTTCTCACTAATACCTTTCATGATAAATATACCATTACAAAACACAATGTTATCATCCCAACTTATAACTCCTTCACTTGATATGACTGTGAAAGTTGTGTATATGAATGGTTATAGGTACTCTACAAACGGAACCTACGTCATGGAGTGTCATCATTTAACCTTCATCTTAATAGGGTATATATAAGTAATGTAACTCAATACTTATCTTTAAATAGTGTAATATTATCATCTAAATAGCCTTGAAACCATACACATAATTTCATAACACATTAGAATTGGAATTTGAGGTCATATTAAACATCAAAAAATTATAGAAAACATTGAGAGAATTTAGTAAACAAATACCCAAATTGGAGACCTCCAATCACCTTTCTCCTCAAGTCACACATCCATCTTGTCTTGAAAGGTTATACCCATAGGATAGGGCTACCAAATAGAACCATTTTTACTAGTCTAAGCTCTTATTTGTGCATCTTATCAAATCATCAAAGCATCTATAGGGCTTTGTTTTCATGTTTTGAGGGAACTTGTCCCTAGATCCCCTCTTGAAGAAAAGCATTCAACCTTCATACTAACAACTATGTCATGAGCCCAAACATAGATATAATGATAAAATATAATCCCTCACACCTTATAAAGGATTCAAAAACATATCCCTCTCCATCGTAAAGACCTTTAGGAACTCTATGGGAGCCATTTAGATGTTGGCATTGAAAAAACCAAGTAGTGAATATGGATAAAGTCATGTGCATCAAAACCATGTGGGATTTTGGTCCATCTTGTGTTTTTACAACCTTAAAAATAAACTTATAATCATGAAGATACATAGACTATACCAAAACCTTGTCTTAAGATGAATATCCTCCTTTAAGATGCTTATAGGTATACACTCAGTGTTGCAAGACTAAAGGTGCATTTGCTAGTTCAACATAGTCCAACATATGGAATTGAAAAACCAACTCCTCATGTTGTGTTTAAAACAACCTCTCAACTTCCTAAAACTCTTTATGATCTCCAATGAACATTGATAGGACCTCATTCTTCAACCACCATGGTGACAAGTGAAGAATAGAAGGGGTAGCTATGTGCTTGAATTTTAGAGTATAATATTGACTTATAATGACCTTGATATGGTCCATGGAATAAAATGAACCAATTTATGAACCTAAAACAAACTCTTCTTCTTTGATCACTCTTTGAGGTTATGAAACCAATTAGGCTTGTTATGCCTAAAGGTACTTGTTCTTGAATGTATGAATTGTGGTAGAATTCTACATGGTGGGAATAATTTGAAGTCTTAGAAAGGTTATGTTGCATATTATAGCTTGGTTATATCTTTAAAAAACTTGATAACATCTCCCATCCACTGATATTAGATATTAATATGAAAATCAAACTCAATGAATGTAATTGTACCTTATTAAAGAAACACACTATGATTGAACTCCCTCAAAAAGACACACTAAGAATGGAAACTTGTGAAATATTAATTACATTAAAAATGTGTGTCATGACTTATAACATCCATTTATAACCTATTAAGGTGAAAATATATTATGAACAACTCATAATTTTCTTTAAAATTGATCCAAGAGACCACTCAAGAAAATAGTGAAAAGAACTAGGTTTTATACTATAACTACCTTATTAGAATGAGTTATAAAATGAGAAAAATATTAAAAGTATAATTATGAAACCTAATAACATTATAAAAAACAATTTATCTTAATTGTTTTATGATCTTGAGAAACATGTCAAAGAATAGACCCCTTTCAGATGCATAGGCTATAGTGACTTGTTATCACTCTTAGCGATTGTTCATAAATATGAGGCCACAAATCCATGAAAAAATGACACTAATTTAAATATTAATCATACCCATAATAATGGCCAAATTTTAATATCATAAATCTCTATCCTCTTCTCATACCAAGCATTTGAAAATTGCCCTTTTAAACATGCAAAGAAGGTCAATATTGGAGCAAAGTTGGTATTTTCAAAAATTTCACCTAAAAATTCATAAAAAACCATTTATATGACCCTATAAGGACAAAATGAATCCTCTATTATTATTTTCTCACAAAAATACCATGAAAACCAAAATGAATGCCTTAAAATTGCCTATTTGGCACTGAAAAGACTATTTTCACCAAAGAGATATTATTAAAATTCCATAAAATTTATTATTGAGTATTCTACATATCTAATTAGGTGAATAAAGATGGAATAAAGATTCCTTGTAATAATATACCACAAAAACCTTCTCTTGAGGGCACAAAATGGTCAGATTTTGCATAGAAATGAATCATGAAGTTAGTCAAAAATGTGTTCAACCTGATTATATATATGTTAGGAATATAATGACCTTAACACATGATATGATACTTATAAAGACACTTTATACTCTTCTCATTACTGAAAATGTCTTAGAAAGGTAAAAAATAACTAGAGAAGCACAAGACATGAAGCAAATCACCTAAACAACCTTAAGACCTATTACCCATGGATTCTTTAAGGATTTTTTAGGATCGACTATTAACTCACAAGAAAAACTAGCATGATATGCAATGTTTTGAATGGTAGGGGTGATAATTTGACATGTGAGGTCAAAATTATCAACATTTTAGTAACTCAAATGGGAAGCATGCTTTCTATGCTTGAGAACTAGACCATATACATGACATTTGGAATCATAAAAGAATTACAAATCTTATTTATGACTAAAAATACACTTCTAAATTGAAATAAGACAACTCCTTCCTCCAAAATAAGAAGGTAAACACAAAAAATAGGAAAACTAACTAAATAAATCAAATGTTCAAACAAAGCATTTATTTGGGACAAAACACAAACAAACTAATGTGCTAAGACAAAAATGTGCAAACAAAGAACTTATTTAGAGGAAATAAAAAAAAACTAATATGTATAAGGAACTTAGTTCTTCAATAACAATGATTTATATGTATCTCATTGATTTGGATTGGAAGTTAATCACCATCCATCTTTACAAGTGAGAAGGCATTATGGGATTTGTAACTAGAGATTATGTATAGACCACTCCAAAAGGAGTTAAAATTTGTATGCCTTCTTATTTTATCTCTATCCTCATCATACTTGAGGACAAAATCTCCTTCTTTGAAATTCCATGAAGAAGATCCTTTTTCAAAGGTTCTCTTCACTTGTGCTTGTTGAATTTCCATGGCTAGCTTAGACTAATTTCTTACCTCTTCCAAATCCATAAGCTTATCATATCTAATCTCCATAGGTTCATTCTTCAACAACTCAAGTTGTTTCATTAGTTATAAAGCAATAAACTCAAGAGAAATGGGTAACCTTGCTTCCTTACCATATACCAGCTTGTATGGAGAATTGGCTATTGATCTTTTATAGGTGATCCTATCAACCCATAGAGATGACTTCAACTTGAGATGCCATGACCTATGATTATCTTCAATAGTCCTTATTATGATCTTTAATAGGTTCTTATTTATAGACTTAGTAAGGCTATTGCCTTATGGATAATAGTTTGATGAAGTACTGAGATAAATTCCATGTTGGATAACCCATTAGCTAATTATAGTCCCCACAAAAAGCCATTACATTATCAAAAATAATGGTTGAAGGAACTCTAAATTCGGTAAGTAAACCTTCATAAAATCTGGAACATTAGTTTTTTTACTTCTTTTAATACTACTACTTATGTCCAACATGTGAAGTAATCTATAGTAGTTAATATCCATTTATGTCCTGAGCTTGAAGGACGATTTATAAGGCCAATAAAGTCCAATCCCTATTATACAAAGGACTGGTCCACCAAAATTGGTTAGAGAGGTAAGGCTTCAAGTTTCACTTTTCCTACAAACATAGCACAGTATTTTCACTTCCTAACCCATGCATGACAATCACCAAATATTTTTGGCCAATAATGCCCACCTCTCATGATCTTAAGGGTTGTATTCCTTATGGAAAAATTTCTCCACCATGTCCATCATGGAACTCTTCAAGTAATCTCTATGTTTAGATTGGCTTTAGACATCTTAACAATAAACCATTTATATTTTTCTTGAACAAAAAACCATCAATAAGAAGAAATAGAATTGATTGCAATCTAAAATATCTTATTTTCAAAGCACTTAGATGAAAGGGATAAATACCATCTTGGAGATAGCTTACCAAGTCATGAAACCAGATAGAAGGTGAGGTGTGATCAATTGTAACCTCTTCATCATTTGACACCAAAACCACCTCATTAGCCTCTTACAAGTCTTGAGCTAGATGCTCACAAAGTCCTTTACCTCTAATCAGCTTTGTGACCTTGATTTTCACATCATAATCCATTACCTCGGTTATGAAACTATCTCTCTTCTCATTTATGTCTTTGTTCAAAAGGAAATTTTTGATACTTGGATGGGCAACCATTAGGTGTATCTTATTATTAAACAAAAAGTATCTAAACTTATTGAGAGACCTTGTAACTAAAAGTTCATGTTTTTCAACAAAAGAGTACCTTATTTCATACTCTTCCAATCCTTGACTGAATAATGCTATTGGCTACTCCAAATCCTCATGATTCTATTGCATAAGAATGCCTAAAATGGTGTGTCCATGTTAACATAAGTGTACAAAATGAAATCTTTTATGAAATCTAGATTTATGAGTGTAGGAGCACTAGCTATGTCCTTATTAATCTCCTCAAAAATATTTACTCCTTTTGACTATATGAAACTCTAATTATTCTTTAGCATGGTTGTAATTGGTTTAGATAATGTGGGAAAATTTGATATGTATCTTCTTATAAAATTTATTCTCCCTAAGAAGCTTTAAAAAGACTTTTTGTGACTAGGAAAGGAAAGTGTAGGAATGAAATCTATCCTTTTAGAATTTATGCTTAAACCATACTTTGAAACCACATGCCCAAGGAGCTTACCTTCATAAACTTGAGAAGACACATTTTTTTAGATTAAGAGATAACCAAAATTTCCTACACCTTTTGAACACTTACTTGAGGTAGACCATGTGCTCACTCACACTCTTTCAAAACACTATTATATCATCCAAATATATAATTAAAAACATATTAAGAAGGCCTTGGAATTCCATATCCATGGCTCTCTAAAAGGTTACTCCAGCATTGGATAAACTAAAGGGCATATTTATATATGCAAATATCCCCCACTTTGTAGTGAAGGTTGTCTTGAATTGGTTCTCTTCCTTGACGAAAATCTGATTGTAACCACTGCATCTATCCAAAAAAGAAAACCTCTCTAAACCTAAAACCAACTATATATTTTGTTCCATTGATGGTAATAGTATATTGATATTTAAAGGAATCCTTATTCAAATCATAAAAGTTAACACATAATCTAATCTCACCGTTCTTCTTCTATACTGGAACAATATTTACCACCCAAGTTGAGTGCTTGATTGGAAATATAATAGCTAAATCTATGAGATTATGAAGCTCAAATCTCATCAAAGGCTCAAGCTTAAGATTGATGATACTTTGTTCTTGTCTTATTGGTTTAGTTTTATCCTCTAACTCAATAGTGTGTTGAGCTAGACTTGGGTCAAGTCCTTGAAATCACTATATTGCCATGAAAATAGATCAACAAAACTTGTACATAACTTAATGAAATATTCCTTTTGTGAAGGAGTGCATACCTTACCAAACTTTAAATTCTTACCATCTATGATCTCCACATTGGCATAGTGTTCCTCCTTTGTTGACAAATATGACTTCTCCTTCCTTAAATAATAATCACAAATTAAAATGTTCTCAAGTTTGACCAATCCCTTGGGCAAATTATTATTTTTTATTTTCACAAAATGATCACCATACTACTACAAGTACTTTGATTGATTTCTTGAGGAGAACTTATCCTCTTCTTGCAAGAAATTGACAATTTAGTTGTCACCTTTAAACACTTGCCAGTTCTCATGGTTATCTAGAACAGAAGGCTTTACAACAAATTTTATGTGTGACTAATTTTTTTCACTTTTTATATCAACTATGATACTAAATTTTTACCCAATGGTAGCCAACCTATTTGTATGTTTGTTCTCATCTCTTGGTATTTCTTGAATGTTGAAATCTTGAATATCCTCAAGTAAGTCCCACATCCTATGCTTATAATATTGAAGATTTTTTTTTTTTGAATACATTAAGACCTCTTACTTGGTGAACTATAAGTTCACTATCACCAAAAACTTGCAAGGTGTTGACTTTCATCTTCCTACCCAACTGTAAACTAGGAACTAATGCCTCATACTCAACAACATTATTTGAAAAACCAAACTAAAATTAATAAAATATAAATACCTTTGATTTTATAGATAAATAAACATAATTCCATCCCTAGTACCATGTTTATTCTTTAATCCATCAAAGTACAATTTCCACAAACCTTTACTAAACTCATCATCCTTAACCATGGAAAGAGTTAGTGCATCATTCTTATGAAGCTAATAAACACTAAGTATTTATTATTTAATTAGATTATAATATCATGTTCATGAAAATTATAGGCCCACTTATAAATTAAAAATATATATAACTCCATCTAAAGGTTATTTAGTTTCCATTTCGTTGGTTTCTAGCACCTCATTTAGAGATGACATAATTAGTGTTCACAACACTTGGAATATATGGATCTAAATTAAAACATGCAATAGGTTTAGAATTTATTGTTAACTTAGGACCATACCTGGTTATTAACATTAAATATGTCTAATCAGATGATAAGTACCCTCCAATATTTGAGGTGAAATCCCTTGAAAGACACATGGTAAAGTAGGGAGGCAAGTCCACCATAACTACATCCTACTGAATGGTAACATTGGGACAATCATGTAGTGTCAATTTTAGATATTTGATGATGGCTATTGTATTTTTTGGTGACCCATTTAATTGAAGTACTCCTTTATTATTTGGCTCATAAACAAGATGGAGCTTCTCTACATTTTACTTAGGCATAATAGTGGTACTGGCTCCACTAATCACAATATAGTTATGAACTAAAGTGTCACCCACTATCAAAGAAAGGTAGAAAGGAGGAGTTTTATTTGATTTTACCTAAGTTTATGTCTACCTTTACTATCTTATGTACCTATTTTACTTATTTATTATTCGGATAGTTTGAATTAATTAGGACAACACCTTCTTTATCAATCGGTTTTAGAGATAATTTTAGAGTTGAAAGATCTTGAATGAGCATATCTTTTAATCCTAGAATAGAGAGAGAATCCCACATGATAATTCTAATATTATAATTATTCATCTTATCCAATATAATGAATTGAGCCACACTAACCTTTTTATACACTTTTTGAACCATTGGTTACTCATGAACTAGAGCTATTTGATGAACCCTTCCAACCTCTGTATTCTAGTTTTTCTATGTTGCAAGGGTAAAAAGTGTTATTTGGTACTCTTGGAAACAATATTAGGAGTACTTAAATAATTCATCACATCTTGAAACTCATCAATGGCTCTTATTTTAACTCTAGTTATATGTATAACTTGACCACTTAGAGTGCTAGTTTCACCACCCTGATTGAATGCAACATGATCATTCATTTGATAATTTACATTAATGGCATCAAGATACCCTTGAAATTTTTGATTCTCTCCTTGTGATGACAAACTTGTTTATTTTTATTGACCTCCTTGAAAAGATAAATATTCTTGTGTCATTTATGGCATACTAATGTCTTATGACACCAAGGCTTGGTTCTGAGCATTATTAAGATTGGAGGGCTGCTAACCTGAGTCCTGCATCAAATTATTTTGAGGTGGTGTGGAAATAATAAATTTTGAATTATAAGGTGGATTAATATCAAGAGATGCATGTGGTTTAGTTGGAGTTATGGCTCCTTGTTCTTTGTAGGGTGGTATATTCTCTCTGAAACCTTGAAAAATATGCATTTGATCTCTTAAGGGATGATAGGAAGTCTAATTTTGTTGTTGATAGGGCGTATTAACTTGATACTAATTCCTCTTGAGTTATACTATCTCATTCCAAAAATATTGTAACAAACCTTTCAACTTTCCAATCTCACTAGTTTGACTAGTAAGGGATATAATTTGGGATTGAGGTGATGGAATAAGATCCAAGTATGGAATTTGAGGAGCTTGAAGGGATTATATATACTTTAATTCTAGGAATATATGTATTAGAGGCCTTGGAGAATCTTACCAGCTTATATCAAACTATTTTGTGCTCTTATTGTAACCTCATAAGCATTTGGTAAGGTAATACCACCCATTGACTGTATCATCACACTAATGTCAAAATTGAGGGCTTTTAGATAGTACAAAAATGCATATTTTGATGATGGCCTCATTAAAATAGGTATTTTTTTCCATGTATTTTGGAATATGAGGTTAAAATAAAACATGATCTCATGAGGAGCTCTCTTAATGGTAGTCAATTGTTCAAATAAAGAGAGGTGATCATATTTGTCCTCAAATTATTTGGCTAATGTTGCACCTAATTCATCCCAAGTAGCAATGGAGTTCAGTGGGAGGCTTTTATACCACTATAGTGTTTTCATTTGAAGGAATCAATAAGTAGTCTAATAGCTAAATTATCCTAAACAACATTATGGACTGAGCAAAGGTTAGCTACATATTGAATGTGCTCAATAGGGGTTTTCTGATCTTCTCATAATAAGAAAGGGATACTCTTAAGAGCAGAAATAGGAATGACATCAAAATGGGCCAAATTCAAAGGGCTACCTCTATTGAATGGCACAAACACCTAATTTTTTATATCCATCTAGATAGTGGGGATTATACTATTTAGGATAATATGATGACCAAGAGATAGATATTGATTTTTAAGATATGTATTTTTCTTACTAAACCTTGATATTTTATATTAAGTATAAGGAAACTCAATAAATTCAAGAGGAATACCTTTACTAGGTGACCTATTGGTAAATTTTAGCATGAAATAATTATCTGGATGATGATATGAACTCTACAACCTAAAGAATCTTGATCTTATGATGATGATGGATGTCTTCTTCTACTATAAATACTTCTCCTCCTCTCTAAACTGATCATACCAAAAATTATAATCAATCAAGAGTGTGCCTTTATGAAAAATTATACAATTATTCACTCTTGTTGGAACATGTAATCTCTCCAAAGTATGTGTGACTTCATAAGGGAGATAATCTCTAGACAGGGTTGGTTCCATTTTTGCTCTCACTAAAACTAACTTTCAAACTATAACTTACTGATTCTGAAAGGAAAAGGGTGCAAAGGATAATGCTTGCAATGAAATTAAATGAAAACTAGAAATGAAAGGTGATGCACCAATTTTTTTTTTCAAATATAATGATTTAAATTATGCTTATGTGAAATATAAAATCTTTATCACATTCACTACACCCAAGTAATATTTCTACAACAATGTTTCAAAATAAGGACCTAAAAAATTTAGCTTATATAAGGAAAGACTAAACTCACATCCAATACATGAACATTAGATTTTTTTATACACTTATAATGAAATATATAACATAAAAAACATATCATTAAGGTAAAAAACTATGCTATAAAAAATTAAAACAAGTATTTCACTAGGGTATATCAATAGAAAACACATACACTTCACTAGAAAAGACCTGGAAATGGAGGAATTTAAATTCTTATTGATTTAAAAAGGTCAAAAAGATTGGAATAATATATGAACTATCCAAAAATAAAAAATTCATCTTAAATTATATAAAAAATTAAACATATATCAAATAAATTCTTGGAGACAAAGCATCCCCAAAGTAGGGGACTTGAAACTTGTTCAAAAGGCTCCTCTAAAAGTGCTACATAGCATTTTCACCTTCTCAAAAAAATTTCCTTCATATTTTGGTGAGTAAAATGATTTATCCAATGTTTATGGGTCTTATAAGACTCATCATAATTTTTGGTCAAGATTAGACCACTTGGAGAGTGCCTATATTCTTGTACCAACCCCTAGGTTTTAGATTTCTTATCTCCCTTGATGAATGATTCTCCTCCCTGGATGTAGGTCTTCAATTACCTTAAATTATTTTGTTTTAACAATTATATAGGCTCATTAATTATCATTTAAAACTTGGCATGAGTTTTTTATGAGACTCTTTCAACTCCTTTTAACTTTGTCCTCTTATGGGGCATTAGAAGAGAAATTAGACTTTTTCTGAGCTTGAGACCTTTTATAACTTGACCTACTTCATTAAAAATAATTAATTAATTGTTATATGATTTAATTTGGTTTTAAATATACTTTAATAACTTTATAATACCTTATGATAGGCTTTATGCTTTGATTTTATCCTCAAACTCCAAAAAACTCTCATTTGCACTAAGGCATAGAAGGAAAAGGAGGTGATTTCTTCAAGTTTACTTAAAAAAATAATATTTACATCATGGGTGAATTATTTATGGAACAACATACCTATTTCAATGTGGTTTTATCCATGAAAAACTCAACAAGACTTGATTTAACACCAAAACTATGCATTTTCCTTAAACTCCTTATAGCCTTTTTTCTGTGAAGCTCCTTGCCTAGAATAATATAAAGGTTATATTGAGAAAATAATAAAATTTTAAGGCACCCTATATCCCATTATATATAATTAAAAAATTTTGTGTCCAAGTTCTAAGTATAGATACATTTTCTAGCACCTTTTCCTTGCCAAATTAGGCTTAATTAGCCCTTTTAGCCCTAGAAGGATAAATTTTGCACCTTAGAGACCACACATGTTTTAAACCTTAAAAAGTGTTTTATTAACTTTTATAATTCCCCAACCATTTCCCATGTAAAATTTGGTGGTCTAGAACAACCTAGAATTACTAGAACCATGAAATGGCCTTTGGAAGGCTTGGCCTTTTAAGGCATTTTCTGACTAGCCCAAAATAATTTAATGGTTTTGGAACATATGTTTGATTTATTATGAATTTTTTAATTTTTTAAGGTAAAAAAAGTCTCAATATTTCCTCCCAAATGATTTTAATCCTTCTATGTGCTCAAGAACCATCATTTTAGCTCTAAAACATTAAAAAGTACCAATTTTGTATAAGTGAAGGTACATTAAAAAATCATCTTAATTACCATATGAGAGTCCAACAAAAACTATGGTAGTTTTAATGAAACAAATATTCCATTTGGTTGGTTTTCCAACTCCATCTCTGTAAACTAGTCCAAACTAGGATTTTGGGAGGGTTTTTGATAGTTTTCACCCTTAAGGATAATTCATAAAAATGTGACATCAAAATTGAGAAAAAATTTCACAAATTTGAATTATAATACCCCCTATAACATCCCCTAACTCCTTTATGTCCCATGTTAACCCTCCTTTATAGTGTCAACATCCAAACTAGGCCTATCAAATTGATTTCTTCATTTTATGCACCCTGTGATGGTCTTAAGCCAATAAATGGCATCTTCATGAAGTTATATGAAAACCAATAGATTTAAAAATTAAAATATAAACCAATGAAAATTTTTCAATTATTTTTAATTTTAATTATACCTTGGAAATTAAAATGACCCCACTGTTGGGAAATAGGCCTAGTCTAGGCTAGTGGGGTTTGACTGCAAATGGTCACTTACCAACATTTTGAGTGTTTTATCATCATTCCTGGGCTTAATTTATTTTTTTATAGATCAATATACATTATTTAATCATAAAAAATCATCACATTGTGTTCCAAGACACCCAGCACTCATTTTGGTCACTTTTTCATGATTTCTTACCTTCATACATGTCTAAAAGTGGCCTACCTTTGAGAAAAAATATAGGACATGTGATATATTTTTACATGAACTAAATTTACATTTGGGTTTTCCTTAGGTCACTAGTACCATTTAAAAAAAAAATCAATTCAAACTGACCTCTATAACTCCTTAAAACATCAAAAATCCTAATGCATACTTTTGAGAAGTAGACTATGTGTAGTGTTTTGTAATCATGGCTATATGTTGTCCTTTGAAAAATATTATTTTATTATTTCATTTATGTGTGAGACTTATTATATTTATATTATCATTAATTAATACACTAAAATCATGATAATGAAGCTTTTCTTAACCCAAAAATCCTAAACATTTACCATCTTTCTCTTGGCGGGTTTAGAATACAATCATTTGTGACTGAGTTATTAGCTCAAGAGATGTTTTAGGTGTCCCCTTTCATGTATTATTTTGGTAAAATTATAGTTTTTAATAAATATTAACTATCTCATTTCATCAAAAACTCCCATTATTATTCTTACCTTACATATCACCATACATCACTCATATACCATAGTGTTTATCCTTTCATGCTAACTTCAAGTATGACTGTACCTTAATTGGCTGTAGATGAATGTTTTAGATGAAATTGAATATAGGTAAAATCCGATTTAAATATAAATAGTTATATAGTATTTACACAATCATTCATGATAACTTTAATCATGACAATTAACCCTATGAGATCAATTGTTATGTCAAAACTTCATAGCCTTTACATTTGATTGTATCATGGATTAAGAGAATCCTATTTATAGCTATAAGTGTGATCTCCATTGTGTTAAAATTGATTTTTATTTTTAATTTAGTAGCCTTTTATGAAAAACCTCATGTCCCTTATCCTATAGTTTCATTTTCCTCAAATCAAAACACCATTCCCTCATTATGAATGCAAAACCCTCATACTCCATGTGTGATTGTGTTGTTCAATTCTTATTAGCCCCATAATGACCAAGACAAAGTGAATTATTCTTGAAAGGTTTGTGTAAGGCATAATGTTACCTTGATTTTTTCATTAAGTTTTTCATGATGGTATTTAAACCCAAAACTTTCCTTGGGAAGAATAATGCCTTTAAAGCATGCTTAAGGTGTTATCACCTCTTTTAGTGCTTAATGACTGTGTATTTCCTCAAAAGAGTAACCTACCTATAGGTGAAAACCAATGGAATCTTGATACCAATTTCCTTCTATTTTATATATCATAGTTACCCTCATGATTACATCATGCCAATTACCCTTGAAGACATTCTTGCGTTTTATACACACTTAACTGTGTTTATTGAAAACCCTTGTACAAACCAGGGCTATAGGTGTCCATTTAGTTAGAGTCATTACCACACAAGATTATCTTGACTTGATTTATGATTAACATTATTCACCAACTCACACCTTCCTTGAATTAGTCAACACTCTCCATTATGCCTCTAAATGCCAAAATCTTTACTTGGTTGTAGCCCTCACCTTTGTGATGGATGTAGGTCACCATGTACAAACTAAAAAGGGGTATGGTAGTGTTAGTAAGGTGTCATCATTAAATCTTCACCTTAATAGGGCATATATAAATTATGTAACCTCATCCTCTATTTAACCTTTATTGACCTACCTTTTAAACTCACCCGCCAATAACACATTCTATAGTGAGATGGGACATGGCTATAGGTGCATGTTGTAGGTGTTTTGTCTTTAATAACCACATTTTGATCTTTATTAAGAAAATCATATGATGTTTCTCACTAAGATCCTTCATGATAAATACACCATTACAAAACACAATGTTATCATCCCAAATTATAGTCCCTTCTTCACTTGATATGACTATGAAAGTTGTGTATATGAGTGGTTGTTGGTTCTCTACAAAAGGAACCTATGTCATGGATTTTCGTCATTTAGACTTCATATCAATAGGGTATATATAAGTAATGTAACCTAATCCTTCTCTTCAACTAGTGGAATATTCTCATCTCAATAGCCTTGAAACCTTGGGCATACTTTCATAACACATTAGAGTTGAACTGTGAGTTCATATTAAACATCAAAATACTATAGAAAATATTGAGAGAATTCAGTGAACAAATACCCAATTTGGAGACCTCCAATCACCTTGATCCTCAAGTCACACATCCATCCTCTCTTTCAAGGTTATACCCATATGATAGGGATACGATTTAAAACCATTTGGACTATTCTAGGCTCTTATTTGACCATATTATGAAAACATCAAAGAAGTTATAGGGCTTTATTTTCATGTTGTAAGAGATCTTGTCCCTAAATCTCCATCTTAAAGAAAAACATTAACCTTGATAATGACAACTATATCATGACCTCAAACATAGATATCATGCTAACATCCAATCCCTCACACAACATAAAGGCTTTTAAAACATATCCCTCTCCATCAATCAACACCTTTAGGAACTCTGTGGGAGCTAGATGTAGGTTGATATTGAAAACCCCATGCAGTGAATATGGATAAATTCATGTGCATCAAACCTATATATTCTTGTGATCCATCTTGTGTTTTTCCAACATCTTTATAAGTAACTTCTAATCATGAAGATACATTGACTAGACCAAAATCTTATCTTAAGCTGAATATCCTCCTTTAAGGTGCTTGTAGGTATACACTCAGGGTTGTAGGCCTAAAGGTTCATTTGTTAGCTAAACATAGTCTAACATATGTCATTGAAAAACCAACTCATCATGTTGTGTTCATAAAAACCTCTCAACTTCCCAAAACTCTTTATGACCTCCAATGAACATTCATAGGACCTCATTCTTCAACCACCATGGTTACAAGTGAAGAATAATAGGGGTCATTGTGTGCATGAATTTAAGAGTATAATATTGACTTATAATGACCTTTACATGGTACATGGCATCAAATTTTCCAAATGTTTAAACCTAAAATAAAATCTTCTACCTTGATCACTCCTTGAGATTATGACACCAATTATGCCTACCATGCCTAAAGGTACTCATTATTGATGTATGGACTATGGTAGAAATACACATGGTGTGAGGAATTTGATGTTTTGAAAAGTTTATGATGCATCTTATTATTTTATTATAGATTAAAACAACTTGATAACATCTTCCATCCACTATTATTGGATATTAATATGAAAATCAAACTCAATGAATGTAACTATACCTTGTTGAAGAAATAGACTCAGATTGAACTCTCTCAAAGAGACACACTAAGAATGCGAACTTGTGAACTCTTAATTACATGAAAAAAGTGTGTCATGATTTATAACATCAATTTTTAACCTATGAAGGTGAAAACATTTGATTAAAAACTCATACTTTGCTTTAAAACTGAATGAAGAGACCACTCAAAAAATAGTGATAGAAACAAGGTTTTATGCTATAAATACTTTCTTGTAAGGAGTTATAAAATTATAAAAAGATTAAAAGGATAATTATATCCGATAAAAACATTGTAAAAAACCATTTATCTTCATTCTTTTATTATATTAATAAATAAGCCCAAGAATAGACCCCTCTTAGATGCATGGGCTATAGTGACCTGTTGTCACTCTTAATGATTGTTCATCAAGATGATGAAAATTTTAAACCAATGAAAATAATTTTAATATTACTTAGACCCATACCAATTACCAAATTTTTATATCCTAACTCTCTTTCCTCTTCTCGTACTAAGCATTTAAAAATTGCCCTTCTAGGCATGCAAGGAAGGTCAATATTAGAGTAAAGTTGGTTTTTGCAATTTTTCACTTAAAACTTATTTCAAACCACTGATATGACTATTTAAGGACCCAATGAATCCTATATGATTATTTTATCACAAAAATCCTGTGAAAACCAAAATGAATGCCTCTAAAAGGCCTATTTTTACACTAAAAAGGCTATTTTCACCAAAGATCTTTGATTTCAATCCCATAAAATGTATTATTGAGTCTTTAACATGTTTTATGAGGTTAATAAAGATGGGATAAATATTTATCCTTATCATATACCATCAAAACCTTCTTTGGTTAGATTTTGCATAGAAATGAATCATGAAGTTAGTCTAGAAATGGATCAACCTCATTATACATATGTTAGGCATGTAATGACCTTGAAACATTATATGACACTTATAAATACACTCTAAACTCTTCTCATTACTTAAAATGGCTCAAAAATGAAAAAAAATGACTAGACAAGCACAAGACAAATGAGGGAAATCACCTAAAAAATCTTAAGACATATTATTCATGGCTTCTTTAAGGAATTTCCAATACCAAATATTGAATCACGATACAAACTGGCATGATACACAAATTTTTGAATGGTATGGGTGATAATTTGACCTATAAGGTCAAAACTGTCAAAAAAGACCATGCATCATACATGTTCTGCTAGTCTTTTAACTAAGCACACCAAGTCATACGTTATTTTTAATAAATCTAATTTTTGATAAAAAAATTTATAGTTATGCATATTTATGATATTCACCTTTCCCCATTATCATAATCTATGTAATATCAAGTTATACTATGTCAAATACAAGCATATGCCATTCACATGCCTTATTCCTTAAAATATTTATTAAATCAGAGTAACTTGATATTACCTAGGAAGTAATCTATGATAACCTATAATAATCATTAGGATAGTCCAACAATGCTAGCATATCTAGGGAAAGACCTTGTTTGAGTATAAAAACATGTGAAAAATTGAAATTGAGAGAGCATGTTCTTAGTAATTATGTTAATTATATTAAAACCCCATGTCAGACTATGTCAAAATGATGCATAAAATTTGAGTAATACTGTAATGCACTAAGTGAAATCTATATAAACTAAAACATTATGAGCAACAACTAAAAACATACTAAATATTTTGAAGTGTGATTGAATTAAAATATGACATATATGAAATATGTATTGAATCAAGTATTCCTTATGTATTACATTTTTAAGAAATAATGGCTATGTATGCCCTCTATTTGGTGAGAGAAATGAAATTATTGTAAGTAGATTGAACCAAAAGTAAGGTTTGATGTAGGATCAATTCTTATTGTATTTTTTGATTTGATAACATTTATGATCAATTTATTGTGTGATCTATATATTAAATTATGATTAATAATTATATGGGTTCCCATAGAAATAAAGCAATTTCTATGAATGAAGTACGAGTCACTGGGCTAACGTAAGAGTCCATGCAAGACCAAGACTTAAGAAAAATAAAAAAATTCATTACCATCTTTTACATGGAGGAGTTGGTGTTTAAAATGGATTTTTAGATGATAAGATATTATTTTTTCAATAGGACAAGCCTTGGATTTTGAAAATTCTACTCTATACTTTAGGGACTACAACATGGGTAGAATATATATAGTTTTAAAATTTAAAAATTTGTAATTCCTTTTGAAATTGAATAGTGAACTTTGAGATCTAAGTTTGAAAAAATTACATAAAAGAGATTGATTATTATATCTAATTTTAGGAGGTAGATGTGTTTATCCATGTCAAAGAGGATGTGGGATTTGTGAGTACCAAATTCAAATCTTTAAATTATTCAAAAAAAATCTTTCAATTATTTTTTTAATTTAATTTTCTTATTTTTACCTGCATCCCCATCCTTGAAGGGATGACTATTTCATTTTTATTTTATTATAAAAAAAGAGTTGGTTTTATAAGGATACAAAAAACATAGAGTTTAAACAAGACAAACAAGACTCAAAGTCAGGAGACAAAGCCACATGGGATGAAAATATAGAAGGGCTTCAACCAGTCATTAAAACAAAAACTTTAGTAATAATGACTTGAGATGAAATAACCAACATTAATATTAAAAGAAAACTAAACTTATTCATAAATATCCATGGATATTACTTGGTACTTTTGGGTAGCTTATTCCATCTCCTCATCCTTGTCTTTCAGCAAGTCCAATGTTGCTATGAAGTACATTTACTGGAGCCTTTTATGAAACCCTTCATGGTTTTCTTTTATGGAGTTTTAATTGCCCTTTTGTATTTGAAAATTAGATGAGTGTCCTTAACAACTTCTAGATCAATCTCCACAATGGTATATTTTCATTACTCAAAGTAATTATGTCTAAATTCTTGTTCCCTTGTCCCATATTGTAGTTATCTAGGGAATTATTTTATCCAATTCTTACCCACTTTCCAATTAGACCTATGTATATTGGATTTAATTATATTAAGCTTATTTTTTTTCTAATGGGGAAAAAATGTTTTTATTTTTTATGTATGACGATATTAATTATAGGGATTTTTTGTGGGGTCAAATGATGGAGACAATCCTATATAAAAGGAAAATGACATGCTAATATTTATACACTCAACTTCTTGAGGCCCAATTAAAATAAACAATGAAGATATGATTGGATG